>CANXYC010055738.1:0-14808 GCA_948193065.1 Aleurites moluccanus
AAATTTTCAATTATGCTTCAAATCACTTATACCATCCAATCTTTCCACATTTAACCTTATACATTTCAATCATTTAAGCCATTATACTATATTCAAGTCTTAGCTCCTCATTTGCATTTACCTAACACCTTAAAGTAATAAAGTCCATATGTTAACACTTTAATGAAAATCATTCCATTCTTCCATTTTTCAACACCAATCAAACATACAACATTTATAAACATCAAATGCAATACATATAATCATTTAAACCTATCAAACACCAAAGCACTAAGGCATTACTCATTCTTCTATTTTTCGGCCAAACCATTTTTCATTCCAAATGAATTCATTTCAAACATTTAGCCATCAATTCATGTTAAACACATCAAATATACATCATTCATACATTTAAAACCATTTAAACATCAAAATCAAACTTCATCATTCAAGCACCTCAATTCGGCCATTCCTAAATCCTTAACCAAATGAGTTTGTTTCCATCATTCAACCATATATTCATGCTAAACACATCAATTAAACATCATTTGAACCAAAAGATTCATCAAAATCACACTTTGATTCAAAGTTCTTCCTATTAAGGTTTCAATCCAACTTTTTACATTTCAACCATTTAAAATGTGTTTTGATCACTAATAATCATCAAAGGACATCATATAAATATAATTGAATCAAAAGAATCTCAAAACTATTAATTTACCAAAAGTTCTTCAAAAACTTCAATGGATTAATTCTTAGCTTAAATGAGTTTTTCCTTAAAATCTAAGGTTATATTTGTGTTTAGGCTAATGAAATTGATATGTTTCCATCCAAAAATGAAAGAAAAGCATAAGATTTGGTGTTGGTGTGGTGTGGCCGAAACCTAGCTATGGTGGAGAGAGAAAAAGCTAAACTTAAAATGGTGATGGATGAAGACAATGGTGAAGTGGTGGGAAATATCCATCCAAAAAATCAAAGGTTTGATTCCATACATCAATCTTATGATAAAATTGGTGTAACCTAGCTATCCAACCATCCATCTTTCATACTTTTATGCCATTGGTTAATCAAAGTCAACAAAGATGGCTTTTACATACATTTGATACACCAAATCAATAACCAAAGTTAGTAATCCTATACATTAAGCTTATGATAGCAATTGTGAAACCTATTGATTTAACCATCCATTTCTTCATCATTTAATCCAATGGTTAGATTTAATCAAGCCTAAAATGATACCATAGAATTGCATATACCATATAATTTCATATCTCAAAGGAAAAGACCATATTGCCCTTAGTTCAACCGAATCACCTCAAACACCTCAATTGAGCAGCTTACCCGGCAAAATTTTCAATCGGGTTTATTTCTCCATCAAACTTCAAATAAATTAAATAACATCATTTTCAAGTCCTAATTTTATTTTCTACCTTCAAATATCACGTTTATTTCCATAAAACTAGAAGGGGTGCGAAATGACTATTTTGCCCCCAATTTACCAAAAACTGAATTTTTTCCGATTTCTTCCTAACAACCTTTAAAGCACTTTTACATGTATAAAACTTTATAAAACGTGCATATTCATACAATTTAAACATAAATATGCATCAATACATATCATATACACAAAGATGAAACCCCTTAGGTTTGCCTCTTAAAGCTTAAGTTCTAAGCCTTTAAGCTGGGGTGTTATAGGTCATCTCCACAAGAACCCAAGTGCAGCCCTTAGTCCAAACCCTATTCAAATCCAAAATACTAGATCAGCCAAAATCTCACCACTTGATCAAACCTGATGCAACCTTTGATCCAAAATCAACGCCCTTGATCTCACCCTCAAAGACCAATAAAATGACCAAGTCACCCCTTTCCACAAGTCACCTTCCTTCAAAAAGCGGGGCATCCTACTAAAATTTCAATCATCAATCTGATATTTCTCATAAATTGTCACCTTATAATGCATATCAATCTTTCACTGGTTCAAGGTATTAAATTTGTTAAAACATGCATTAGAAATAGGATGCACATGCAAATTCAAAGTCTCAATTAATGTCAATCAAAGCTCATTGAACCCTCCAAGGGTAATTGCGTTTTTCAAACTATAACCGAATTAGGTTTGCTCTTTCAAAAAAAAAAAAATGATTGCCTAAAGAGCTTAGGTTTTCACTCATAGCCTAGCATAGAGTTAGGGCATTGTATTTCATTAAATTCTTTTCGATTTAGGGCATCCTAAATTGCATTATTTTCTCAGACTTTGGAAAATCTCTTAAGCCATGTATCATTTCCTTCAACTCAAAGGTTCATAAGTCACATATCATTAAAGTCTTGCTCATTTAATTTTAAACTTGAAAAGAAAAAATCATTCTGAGCCCAAGCAATCCTTGGCAAACTAAAAATTATTTTAAGCCCAAGCAAGCCTTGGCAAACTAAAAATCATTTCAAGCCCAAGTAGCGCTTGGCAAAATAAAAATCATTTTAAGCCCAAGCAAGCCTTGGCAAGCCAAAAATCATTTTAAGCCCAAGCAAGCCTTGGCAAGCCAAGAATCATTTTAAGCCCAAGCAAGCCTTGGCAAGCCAAGAATCATTTTAAGCCCAAGCAAGCCTTAGCAAGCCAAAAATTATTTTAAGCCCAAGCAGCCTTGGCAACCAAAAATCATTTTAAGCCCAAGGAGTCCTTGGCAAACAAAAAACATTCTAAGCCCAAGCAGCCTTGGTAACCAAAAATCATTTTAAGCCCAAGGAGTCCTTGGAAAACAAAAATCATTTTAAGCCCAAATATCCCTTGGCAACCAAAAAACATTTTAAGTCTAAGCAGGCCTTGGCAAACCAAAAATTATTTTAAGCTCAAGCAGGCCTTGGCAAACCTAAAAAATTATTTTAAGCCCAAGTAGCCCTTGGCAAACCTAAAAAATCATTCTAAGCCCAAGTAGACCTTGGCAAACTAAAAAACCATTCTAAGCCCAAGCAAGTCTTGGAAAACCAAAAATCATTTTAAGTCCAAGTAGCACTTGTCAAACTAAAAATCATTTTAAGCCTAAGCAAGCCAAAAATCATTTTAAGCCCAAGCAACCCTTGGCAAGCCAAAAATCATTTTAAGCCCAAGCAAGCTTTGGCAAGAAAAAAATCATTTTAAGCCCAAGCAAGTCTTGGCAAACCAAAAATCATTTTAAGCCCAAGCAAGCCTTGGCAAACCAAAAATCATTTTAAGCCTAAGTAGCCCTTGGCAAACCAAAAATCATTTTAAGTCCAAGTATCCCTTGGTAAACCAAAACTCATTTTAAGCCCAAGCAGGCCTTGGCAAACCAAAAATCATTTTAAGCCCAAGCACGCCTTGGCAAACCAAAAATCATTTTAAGCCCAAGCACGCCTTGGCAAACCAAAAATCATTTTAAGCCCAAGTAGCCCTTGGCAAACCAAAAATCATTTTAAGCCCAAGTAGCCCTTGGCAAACTAAAAATTATTTTATGTTTGAAATCAAAATCTATTTTTCACCTGATTTCATTCTGAAAAATGTCTGAAATCAAAATTCATTTTCACCTGATTTCATTCTGAAAAATGTCTGAAATCAAAATCCATTTTTCGCACGATTTCATTCTGAAACATGTCTGAAATCAAAATCCATTTTTCACTTGATTTCATTCTGAAACATGTTTGAAATCAAAATCCATTTTCACCCGATTTTATTCTGAAAAATGTCTGAAACCAAAATCCATTTTCACTCGATTTCATTCTGAAAAATGTCTGAAATCAAAATCTATTTTTTACCCGATTTCATTCTGAAAAATGTCTGAAATCAAAATCCTTCATCCAATTTCATTCTGAAAGATGTTTGAACATCAAAATCTATTTTTCACCCGATTTCATTCTGAAAGATGTTTGAAAATCAAAATCCATTTTCCATCTAATTTCATTCTGAAAGATGTTTGAAAATCAAAATCCATTTTCCATCTAATTTCATTCTGAAAAATGTTTGAAAGTCAAAATTCATTTTCATCCAATTTCATTCTGAAAGATGTTTGAAAATTAAAATCCATTTTCCATCTAATTTCATTCTGAAAAATGTTTGAAAGTCAAAATCTATTTTCATCCATTTCATTCTGAAAGATGTCTAAAATCAAAAATCTATTTTCCATCTAATTTCACCTTGCAAGATACGATCAGGATGTATTCACTTGTTCTAAACAAACAAGAACAATCCAGTTCACTTATATCACGTCTGTCATTCAAAATGGACAGTCATGATGGGTGCAGCTGTGAACACTCATTTTTTACACCCGTCGAACTCGTGCCTAGACGATCAGCACTCACCGAAACCAAACCAGTGCTCGAACAAAATCAGAAACGCGTCGGAGAGAAGTCGGACCGGAGCTGCCACCCTGAAGGGGGGTCGTGCAACGGGCCTTAGGACCGCCCCCCTTTGGCATTTCCGCTGAGCCTAAGAGGCGGTTCCGCTTGCCTTAGAAGGCGGTACCACTGGCCCCCTTTGGTGGTGCCACCGAGCATAAGAGGCGGTACCACCATCCTTAGGGGGGCTGTGCCGTTGGCCCCCTTTAGCTGTGTCGCCGAAGAATTTTTTAGGTGTCGCCCTCTTTGAGGGGCGATACCGCCACTGCCCCCCTCCGGTAGCACCAGATTGCCTATAAATAGATGCCTCCCTCCTTCATAAAAATGGCCCCGAAATCTCTTGAAGTCGAATTTTTCTTCTCAGATTTCTTCTATTCTCCCTCATATACTTATTTCTTTTTATTTCTTTAACTCTCTTTGAGTTTAAAGAATATCATTTAGGGCGTGTGGAGCCTCAAAAATCATTTTAACATAAAATCACTTTGTTGATTTGCTTGTTTTTTATTAGATAAAAGACAATCCGACTGTCCTTTTGGGCTCCAACCGATTCCAAGTGGAGCTTCGATCCAGGTGAGCAATCAGACCGCTCTCCCTCTAAAAAAAGCCAGATAAAAGATAATCCGACTATCTTCCCCTACTTCAATCAATCCAAAGTGGAGCTCCGATCTGGACGTGCAATCAGACCGCCGCCTCCCCAAAGAGTAAGGGAAAAGGTATCGTCTCCTAACTTTTCCTATTTTGATAGAGCATCAAAATAAACAACTTATCTTCTTTACTTTGATAGAGCATCAAAGTAAAGAATCAAAACATGATAAATTGGGCATAAATCAACCCTCCTTCTTAAGAAAGGAGAACTGCGTGGGTTTTGATTCTCATTCAAACGGGATACGCAGGCAAGCTATCTAAGAGCTTCAAACGTAAAGATGTTAAAAACCATCTCTTTTCTATTAATGGCTTTATTAATTGCTCTGTTGAATGTATTCTTTGGGGAATGTGTAATTGACCTAGAATCCATAAGGGCTAGAGTTGATATCCCCTAGTTTGGGATTTCTTAATTATAGTAATTTAATTATCGCTCTCTTAATTGCTTTACTGCTTTCATCCATTCATTTAATTGGTCATACATCTTCATATCTCATCCTTTAAACTGCTCATGAAAATGTTGTAAATCAAGGTTAAAATTAGAAGCCAAGTTCAACCGAAAACCTAGTCTCCGAATCCTCTTTAGTTTCAAAGACTAGTGCACTTATTTTTCTTTGGGATAAAAATTAGAGTCAAAATGGGTTTTTACCTTAAAATTTCACAACAAAATAACTTAAGGTGGCGATTTTAAAATGTCAAAATCATTTTCAAAGAGGCGCTAAGGTCGCCTCTCAAATCGTGAGAAATAGTCTCGAAAAATGAGCATCCCGACCTCCTTAGACGGAGGAGTGCTCGGGCGAGGCCTCACGTCTACATACCTTAAGGGAAGAATAACTCTGTTGGTAGTGAGAATGTCAAATCTTTTCTTCACCTCAAACATTAAAGAATGTAGTAGCAAATCGTGGTCAGAAGGTTGAAGTTGTTCTTGAGGTCTAGGTTGTGAGGGTTCTCCAACCTTTTCTTTACCCTTTTGAACTCAAGTAGGTGGAGGTGATTGAGACTCTATTTTAGAAGAAAGAAAAACAGAGGACTCAAATGTAGTTCATTTGGTGGTTCTAGCCTTCTTGGAAATATAACCCTTCCTACCAGCTAGGGTTTTTGTCCATTTGGAAGGCATTGAATTAGTAAAATATATTGATAATAGGGTTTAGGAGGCTAAAATTGAGTTTTCAATAAGAGAAATTGGGAGAAAAAGAGAAATATAGTGTTTAGGTTCTGAAAAAGTGACTGAAAAGCGCGATAATTTTTGTTTAAAATGTCTCAGTAGCGGTTGCTACTTATGAGTAGTAGTTTCTACTAAAAGACATAGAAGAAAAGGTAACAGTGTAGCGGTTATTATCGTATTTGTAGCAGCCGTGATTCTGGGAAGAATGAAAACATAGAAAGTTACCTAGATTCGTGAGTGCTACAGCTTGAGTAACGACCATTACTCTGGAACACACAACAAGTTGCACTAAAGCCCCAGAGTAGCGGGCACTACAAATGAAAATATTGCAAAATTAAACAAACATTGTAGCAATATCAAACACATATCATTCTAATTTCTCAACTTCATTTCCATCTAACATGCCCAATTCACGTTTAATAAAATTTAAACGCTCCTCATTTAAGGGCTTTGTAAATATGTCCGTAAGTTAATTATTTAATGCAATAAATTCAAGGGCAACATTATGATTTAACATATTATTTCTAAGAAAATAATATCTAATATCTATATGGTTGCTTCTAGAATGTTGAACAAGATTTTTTGATAAATTGATAACACTAGTGTGTTATTATACTTAATAGGAATCTTGTCCAAATGCACTCCCAAGTCATTAATTTGTTGTTTCATCCATAAAATTTGTGCACAATAACAAGCAGCTGCCACATATTTAGCCTTTGCGGTGGACAAAACCACTAAATTTTGCTTCTTGCTAAACCAAGAAACAAGGCAATTTCCTAGGAATTGGCAAGTATCGAAGGTACTCTTCCTATCCATACAACTATTGGCAAAATCCGCATCAGAATAATCAATTAAGTTAAAATGCATGTTCTTTGGATACCAAAGTCCTAGATGTTCAAATATTTTAAAATTATTTTGACCCATTCAAATGAGACTCTTTAGGACATGATTGAAAATGTGCACATAACGACAAATATAATATACGGTCTACTAGCAGTTAAATAAAGCAAACTATCAATCATACCTCTATATTTTTCTCTTCAATAGGCTTGTCAAGTTCATCTTTGTCAAGCTTGATGGTGGAGCTAATTGGTGTTCTACTTACTTTTGCTCCATCCATTCCAAACCTTTTGAGAAGTTCTTTTGTGTACTTTGATTGGTTAATGAAGATACCTTCCTCACATTGTTTGATTTGTAATCCAAAGAAGTATTTCAATTCCATCATGCTCATTTTAAACTCACTTTGCATGCATGGAGACAATTCCTTGCATAAAATCTCATTAGTAGCACCAAGTATTATATTATCAACATCTATTTGTATAATCAACATGTTATACATGTCCTTTTTAATGAAAAAAGTTGTATCAACTTTTCCTTTTGAAAAACCATTATTGGTTAGAAACGTGCTAAGTCTATCAAACCAAGCTCTAGGAGCTTTTTTAAGACCATAAATAGCTTTTTGAAGTTTATAAACATGATTTAGAAAATCAAATTGTTCAAAACTGGGATGTTGTTCAATATAAACTTCCTTCTCAATAAAACCATTTAAAAAAACACTTTTAACATTCATTTGATATAACTTAAAGTTCATATGGCATACAAATGCAAGGAACATCCTAATAGCCTCAAGTCTAGCCACCAGTGTAAAGGTCTCATCATAATTTATACCTTACTTTTGATTATATCCGTTTGCCATCAATCTAGCCTTGTTCCTAGTAATCACATCAACCTTATCTAGTTTTTTTCTATACACCCATTTGGTACCTAGGATGGGATAGTCTTGTGGTCTAGGAACCAAGGTCCAAACCTTATTTCTCTCAAATTGGTTTAATTCTTTTTATATGGTCTTAACCCAACTTTCATCCTCTAAGGCCTCATCAAAATTCCTAGGTTCAATCTTAGATATGAAGGCTAGATTATTCATAATTTCTTTGAAAGAGGATCTTGTGGCCACACCCTCAAAGGGTTCACCAATTATAAGGTCTTTTGGGTGGTCATTTTTGAATTTCTAGTATTTTGAAAGTTCAACATATTGCAATAGAAGGATTTTCTATGGCCTTGGAAGGATCTCCTAGGTCATTAAGGTTCTTTAATGATGATTCAATAAGAAGCTCTAAATCAATAGATGTATTATGCACATGATCAAATATGTCATCATTCTCAACATGTTCAAATTTATGCATATTAAATGGACTATAATCATCAAATGTAATATGCATGAATTCTTCAACAACCAAAATTATTTTATTAAAAACTCTATAAGCTTTGCTAGAAGTTGAATAGCCCAAGAAAATACCTATATCCATTTTGGAGTCAAATTTTCCAAAATTATCCGTAGTGTTTAATATAGAGCATTTGCATCCAAATATGAAATTCTTGGTTTTCTTCAATTCCATAGCTCATAAGGAGTTTTGTTCAAAATTGCTCTTATAAAAAGTCTATTTGAAATATAACAAGCACTATTGATGGCTTTAGCCCAAAAATACTAAGGAAGAGAGTACTCATTGAGTATAATTCTATCCATATCAATAAGTGTTCTTTTTTTCCCTTTTTATAACTCCATTTTGTTGGGGAGTTCTTGGTGTAACAAAGTTATGAAAAATACCCATTTCATCACAAAAGATTTTAAATTCATGATTAAAAAACTCTTTTTCATAATCACTTCTTAAAGATGTTATATAAAAATATTTTTTATTTTGAATTCTTTTAGTAAAAGATTTGAATTCTTTAAAATTTTCATCCTTATGAGCAAGGAATAATACCCAAGTAAAATTTAGAGTAATCATCAATAATTACAAATGCATATTATTTACCTCTAAGACTAGATGTTCTACGAGGGCCAAATAAGTCCATATACAAAAGTTTTAGAGGTCTATAAGAAGAAACAATATTTTTTGTTTTAAAAGAACTTTTAACTTGCTTGCCCATTTGACATGCATAACACATTTTATCTTTATGAAACTTGACTTTAGGGAGACCAATTACAAGCTTATTAGATTTAAGTTTATCAATGTGATCCATGCCAATATGGTTAAGTCTCTTATGCCACAATTATGCATCATCACAAAGTGAAACTATGCAATCAATATTATCATTATGCATGCTACTAATGTCAATCATATAAATATTGTCAATTCTATAACCGACAAACAAAATTTTTTTATTCTTCAAACGCTTCATATAACATTTGTTAGAGATAAAAGAAATTTTATTTCCAATGTCACATAATTGACTCACACTAATCAAATTGTGCTTAAAGCCATCAATCAATAATACATATTCAAGAGAAGGTTTATCAATCTTACCAATTTGCCCAATTTCGATTATTTTACCTATTCCGATAATTTTACCTTTGTCATTATCTCTAAAGGTCACCTTCCCTAATTTCTTCTCTTCCAAGTTTGAGAGAAGACTAGCATTGCCAATCATATGTCTTGAACATCCACTATCCAAATACTATGACTCTTCTTTTCTTGTGGATTTCAAGCACACCTACAAACAAAAGAATTTATTTTGTTTTAGGTACCCAAATGCTTTTGGGTCCTTGGGGGTTAGCATTAACATAACCTAAATGCACATTTCTAATATGACATTTGAAGTTAAAATGACCAAATTTTCCACAATAATGACATCTCAAATGAATTCTAGATTTTTGTTGGGATTTTGTCCTATAATGTGGTTTGGAATGATATTGAGGCCAATAACCATAATTAGATCTTGGTCTAGAATAAATATTCATTGGTCTTTTAAAATGTGAATCATACATGACATGCTTATACACTTTAGTCTTAGGCTTAGTATTTTTAGGTGGAGGCATATAAGTCATGTGAGTATATAAATTTGATGCCTTGACAAATGTGGTCTTAGATATAAATAGGGCATCTCATCCATTATAGCCAAGTTCATACTTAATAGTAGGACACCTTATTATTTCAAATATTTTGTCCAATTTTTCCTTGCCTTTACAAGCTTGGACATATAAGCATCACGAGAATTTAACTTGTTTTTCAATAAAGTATTTTCTTTCTTTAACTCATTGAATTCTTGACCCATTTCCAATCAGATATATATATCAAACTAACATCTAACATTACATAACTATTAATAATACTATTACAAAACACACTAGTTTTACCATGCAGCATTCTAAGAGTACACAGTTGGAAATATATGTATAAGATTGTACACTACAAAAGTCTAGTTCCAATTACAGAAGAAAGAAACCTTTGGAACTACTGTGACTCTACTCTGAACCTGGAAAATATGAAGCAACTAAAGAATGAATATAAAATACTCAGTGAGTTGCAAATATAATATTAGGTAGGTAAATAGAGTAGTCCACCAAATGGTATATCATATAATTATTAATAAGGTCATCAAGTAATCAATGTAGGAAATCAAGTAAAAAAATATAATCAATAAATATATCAAATAAGTCTTATAATAACAATGGCACATGGAAATCAAATGATCAAGGAACATAACAGATAAAAGGGTAATAACTCATCATAATAACTTGTCATATAAACTCTTCTTATATATAAAGTTGATCAGACCTTATGGTTAAGACATTACCCCTTCATTATAAAATGATCATTGTGCATAATGTTGATGGTATTCACCCACTATCCCATCAAAATATAGTTCTATCATGTCATTAGGTATAACGCAAATAAAAGTATCATACTCATCATCAAGGAAAGAATTAAAGAAAAGGAATAACAATCAAGAGAAAAACTATAAAGTGGCACATGGTTTCAATGAGTAATAAATAAGAATAATTAAACATTATGATCAATAAGGTAATATAACAATGGTATGATGTTAGGGTTAGGATAGGTGTCAAATCATGTCAACGTGGCAAGTTTACGCTGGCGAGGATTGATACTCATTTGCGCTGGTGAGGATTGATACTCATAAGCGCTGGCGAAATTAATATTCATTTGGTGGACATAGCAAAAGCTCATTAGGGCATTTTAACAAACATATGGTGTACAACTTTTAGGTAACAAATTGGTAGGGTTTAAAGGTATATTCAAGATAGCCAAACTATCAAACGTCAAGTGCACATTCCTACCAACATAATGGAGCTTAAACTTCATTTAAACATCAAAGAAAATAGGCTCAAATATAGGCTTAATCAAGCAAAATATTCAAAGGACTTAGCTTAGGGAAAATGGGAAGTGACTTCAATAATTCAAGAAATGGTTTCTATCATGCATAATATCATAGTTACAACTCACCTTGATAGCTAGTTTGGCTAAAATCACTTTGGAAGATCAAATTTTCATATTAGGTATATTTGTTCTTCATCTTCCTTTTTTTTCACTTTTCTCACTTCCTTTTGTTTTGTACATGATAAAATTCATATGTTTTAGACTAAATTTGATAAGAAAAACTTGTTTCTAAGCTTAAATTAAATTAATTCTATCTATTTCGCAACTTAGGTTTTTACATCATTATTTGCTAATATCCATCATTATTTACATCATACAATTTATATATGTTAAAAAGAAATCAAAATAAGAAGATTATCTTAATATGGAGCAAAACCCTAGTTTGGTACCTTTGATGAAAATCACTCTTCCTTTGTATTTTTTATTGATATTTTGGTGATAAATCCTTTAAGCTTAGAAAATTAGGTAGGTTTAATTTGATTTTGATTTAGGCTTAAGGTTTAGTATGAATTTTAATGGAAAGAGGTGAAAAATAAAAAAAAAAGAGGGGGAGAGGGAATGGTTTCGGCCATAAGGGAAAAAAAGAGAAAATTTTGACTAAATTTATTATACATAAATTTTTTTATAGATATTTTTGAAATTTTGGTATTTGCAAAATAGCCTCCAACTATTGATATTTATAAATTGACCCCTAAACTTTCTTTAATTGCACTTTTCCCATTTCTCTTTCTAACACTAGTACTTCCATATTTTCTATTTCTCATTCAATTTAGTTCCATTATGGTTTTCATGTAATTTTATTTTTAACAAAGTATTTAAGATGTCTAGTTTGAATTCTTATGATTTAATTTCATATTATTAACTCACATTCTTAAATTAAAATTAATCTATAAGTAATACTCATAAACAGTACTAAGTATAAATTTAAGATTTTCTTGGGTGTTACACTCAAACTGCTATTTCATCTTCTCAAAATGTTTGTCAAACTTCTCAAATCTATCCACATTTATGAATAATTCCAGTGCATCCTCATAGAGTAGTTTGTGACCTTGAACCTCAAACTGATTAATAAATTTCTCTAATGCCACTTCCCATGATAGCTTGCTCTCTTGTTATGGTGTATACCATTGATGGTTCCTTTGGAGTCAAGTTGATAAGGATAGCTTGGATAAATACTTTGATTTCCTTACTCCTAACATGACCGGTTTGGATGATCACTTTACCATTAATCATTGTTGAAATCCATTTTTTTATTTTTTTATAAACAAAAGATAACATACAAAATAATAAGCAAAAATACAAGATTAAACAAAAGAAAAATGAAATCTAAAGTAATAAAGAAAAATCTTTAGTATTGATATTGATAAAGTTGACTTTTCAAGCAATGACTCCAAAAACTTATTGCATCTATTTTTGCAAATGCATAAGTCGTTAACAAGTAATATAATTGTGAATAAAGAGTCAATCCAACGTGAAAGATTGTCAAGTATCAAAATTAGAACTTTTCTTATTATTTAGAGAATAAAATATTAAGAGAATTATTTAAAGAGTTAAATACATTGGTTGTCCTTTAACTTATACTAGTGTTTTACTATTGTCCTTAGACTTTAATTTGTATCACTAATGTCCCTGGACTCTCTTTCCTTTTCACTAAAAGTCCTAATTCATCCTTATATTTTCTTCTAACACCTTAGAATATTCTATCAGATTACATAAGAAATTTTTCTCGAATTTGGTTATAACATTTGTAGGAACTTAAGTTTTTATTTACTTTCAAAAGAGATATTTATACAATAAACCTAAGATATCAAGAATGAAGCGTTTGAACAGTCTTGCTTACTAAATGTGATTAAATTTGATGCCAAAAATAGAACTCAAAATGAGTAACTAATAGATTTCAAAGAATGACAAAAACGTAAATAAGGAGAAAAGTTAAGGGTAAAATGAAAATTTATTATCTATGGTCGGTTTCACACTAAAAAAAAACGATTTTAAATGAAATGAGAGCCAAAGATAAATCATTTCTTTCCCCAATTCTATTTAAATAACCAAAAGCTCCTTATCAAAGTTCTTAATTTTTATTTTTCTACCTTTCCATCATATTTCTTATTCTTTAATCTTAAAATCCTAATTTCATCAAATCCATTCTATTAATTTAAATTATAATAAACAATTAAAGAGTAAAATATATTAACGACCTTCCAAAACTTTCATTAACCTAAAAATTTAGTATAATTAAATAAGGGATCAAAGTGCAAATAAGCAGAAAATATGGGATTAAAGTGTAAATTTCTAAAATATAGTGGGACCCACACTCAATATCTTAAAAGACCTAGAAAGCTCTATATTTTCCTTCATTCTTTATGATGGCCGAATCAAGCTCCTCTTCTCCTCCTAAAGCTTCCTTCCAACCTCTTCCAAATACAACATCAAGCCATCAAGTTTCAAGGTAACTTCTCAATCTCTTATCTTTAATTAATTAATCTTTATGAAAATATAAATTTAAAATAATTGATGGATTGAAAGATTAAAACTAAATATATGAAAAAAAAATAAAAAAATATAGAAAGTTAGGGTTTTGGATTGATGAAGAATAAATTTAAGAGGGGTTTAGAAAATTCTGAAATAGAAACTTACACTTCAATTTTTATGGTCTTAAGAAATGATTTTGGCAAAGTGTAAAGTATAAAAGTTGTATTTTTATGTCTTATTTATAAACATATAAAATTTTTTTGAAAAATTTAATATATATAAAGAGATATTGATCTTCAAGTCGGACTGGTTCATATTATAAATTTTACAGGAAGTCTGAATTTTTTTTATTTAATTTGAGGATTTTCGAGGAAGAATTAGAAAAAAGTATAAAACATAAAAAATGTTCAATTATATATGAAACAGATAACTTTAAAACAAAATTTCAATTGGATATATATGTTGTTAGATATAGATAAGACAATAAGATCTGTCCGGATGGACATTTGTATAAAAATAAGATAGACTTTAAATATTCATAAAAAAATTTATAAATTTTTTTATGTAGCTAAAATGTGATACACGAGTGCACAACAGCTCACTCAACCCATAAATAACAAGCCATATTGGAGAGAGAGACTTCTCCTTATGTTACTTACTCTTGGCTGCTTTTAATTTTTTGTATTTTCTTTTGGTCTTCTACAAATTCAAAATTCCCTTTTTTTCTCTTTTCTTCTAGCACTATTTTAGGGATGGCAATGGGCCAGGGCAGGGGCAGGGGAACCATCCCCATCCCCACCCCCGCCTTAGCAGGGAATCCTTATCTCCGTCTCCGTTTCACATACGGGGATAATTTAGTTTCCATCCTCATCCCTGTGGGAATCCCCGTTCCCCGCTTAAATTTTGTATTACTAAATTTGTTTATATTTATAAAATTCATAAATAATAGCTAAAAATATAAAAAAAAATTATTTAGAAAATATTAATAAATTCAAACACACAAAACATCAACCAAACATAATTAAAATATAA
>CANXYC010055907.1:0-11374 GCA_948193065.1 Aleurites moluccanus
CTAAACCATTTCTATGCCTAAAACTAATTCAAATAACATGCATAAATATCAATTCCATGCATAAATACATATTAACATCATAATATAAAGAAAACAAAATTCTCCCCCCGAAGATCTCTATTAAGGATAGATTAAAGCTAGGCTGAGGTGTTATATTTAAATATGGTTTAATGGAGTATATAATGCAAATGTATGAATTTAGATATGGAAATGGTATTTGATATAAGTACTTGGAAAGTAAACTTGAAAATTGATGTATGTTTGATATGGAATGTTGAGCTAAGTGTATATAAGTTTTTAATTTGGCTTAATAGTAATGAATATATGAAATGTAAGTCAAATGTGATGATAGATATGTATTTGATGCATAAAGGATTTGAAAAAGGGTAAATTGTGTAATGTGAGGTTTATAGTGCATATTGAGTACGCTTGATGTATTTTAATGTGAATAATGTGTTTTGTGACGATTTTACATCATACTAGAGTGTGATATGTCGAAATAGGTGAACCGTCGAGTACTCCAACTCGGAGTGTCGAGCGGCGGGCCGATTAGGGCCTCGAATAGTGGATTGGGGGATAAAGTGGACTGATTGTGTAAAAGGTGAGTCTATCTATATAATCATGCATGATTTGCATCATATATCATATGAAATGTCAATTGGACTAATAAACCAACATTTGTTAACTTACAGTACCTACAGTGCATTTTGACCCATAAATAAACCCACCGAAACGACCTAAAATGACCTAAACTTTGTCTGTCTATAAAATGACGCCTGAAAAGCCAAATGAGCCACCACTTGGCCCATTCTTCTAGTTTTTTCCTAAGCTTTAAAATGGTACCTCATGGTCCACCTAAATCCATTGGTAGCATAGTTAACCAAAAATTACCCAAAAATTTCAAAACGAACCCGTAATGGCGAGTGTCAGTTGCGGCAGCGAAATTAGGCCCCGCCGGCCTTTTTTTGACATGACCCAAATTTGTTCTATTATTCATTATGGATATATATTTGATTGTTCCACAGCTATAAGAGTTATAATTATGCTATATTGGTTGTTATATGGAGACACACATATATGTTATTATAACAGGGCTACCTCGATGGGTAGTGGGTAATTTCATCGACCGTGTGCACATTGGTATTCGTATGACCCTTGCTAGAAGGGGGTGTTATGTTCTCTAGCCGTAAGGACTGATCACTCTTACGTTTGGTGGATTGTTGGATTAAGCACGACTGTGCTGGAGTACAAAATTTAGTGCAATTGCACTTTTCACTTAACCCAATCCTGTTATATCATATGTGCGTTGACTCGTACACTGGATACCTATATGGATACTTGTTTTACCTTTTACTTGTTATTCTATATTGATTCTACAGGTCATTTGAAAGCAATCATGGTACTATGAACATTTACTGCATTTTTATATATATATAGATTCACTGAGTATTTTTATACTCACCCCGTTAGTGGTTTATGTTTTCAGGCCTGCAGTGAGTCTCGGAGTCCATTGGCACCTTCTATCCTCACCTTGGAATTTTACTACTTGTAATATGTAATATTCCAGTCTTAAAAGTATATGTAAATATTTGTATAGTATTAGAGATTCCATGGTACTATAACTTAAATAGGGACATATGTATGTGTGATTGTGTTTCTTGTAGTCTTGCATATAAATTATGCTATGGATATATTTATAGTTTGATATACAAATATATGTTGAGTTGATATTGGAGGTTGATATGAGTAGTGATGATAAAGTATATTGAAAGTGTTTATTACTTGTTTTATAGTTGGGTATAGTCATATTTTAGAGGAGATACTGTTAAAATTTCAATAGAAATATTAAGCTATATTTGAGATGATTATATGAATTGCATGCCATATAGTATAGTTAATTGGGTTCTTCGTGGTACTGGTAGCTTAGGCAACACCAGTACCCTAGAATCGTCGTGGCTCCCAGGGTGGGTCGTGACAATTTTTCTCTCTCTCTCTCTATCTCTAGCTTTTCTCTAGAAATCTTTACTCTCTATTCTCTAGCTTTACTCTCTAGAAATCTTTACTCTCTCTTAATGGCTTTGCACTCTAGAAGTGCCACTAGCAATAGGGGACATCATAACTATGAGGCACCGTGGGATAATCTCGATCCGAAAAATCTGCTCCAGGAACCAGAACAACACATCTCTTGGGATGACAGAATAGAGGTATTTTTCCAAAATTATTTTTATATATATATTTTTTTGGATGAGTGAATTCCTTTATTCGAAAGAACACTGTGCTTAAGAATAGGGGCACTAGATCAAACTTGGCATATCTGGCTGATGCTTTATCAATCAAAACCCAGTAAAGTCCTTGTTGGAGCCTACTGGTTTTGTATCTTTCTTGAGGGTCAAAATGTACCCTGAGAACAACGTAGCCTTGATCAAGGCTCTAGCTGAGCGGTGGTGGGATACAACCAACACTTTCCATTTTTCAAGTGGGGAGCTGACTGTTACCCGCATGATTTATCAATGTTGACTGGACTACACTTCGGGATTTGTCACCTAGATCTCTGCGCTGACTGGAGGGTTACCTTCACTCCTGAAGATATGATTCAGCTCATAGGTCAGGATCCACCCCGAGATTGCATATCGATACTTCGCACTAGGCTTCAGGCTCGGCTGAGAGATATGGAGCCATTCACTGATATGTTATTCGATACTAAAATTATAGCTAGGATGATGATGTTGATTCTGGCGGGATGTACATTTAGACACACCTGTCGAGATACTGTCAATCTGAACATATTGTCGAGTTTGATAGACGTGACTCAGCTGGGTGGATATGACTGGGCTAGCACTATTTTGAGCACCATATACCGGGAGATGTGCGACTTGTCTCGGGGAGCTTTCAACTCCTATGGCGGGACTCACTTCATTTGGGAGGTATGTTCTCTATACTTCCTCTAAAATTCTTCCAAATCTTTCTAACTCTCTATCTTCAATGCTTGAAACAGGTCTGGGCTTATGAGTATTTTTCGATGCTGGCTCCTACTCTTAACAACCCTAGCCTGGATGTCTTCCCGGTTGGTATTCGGTGGAATAGGGAATATTAGACTGGCTCTAGTATGTGCGAGTTCAGGACTATCCGAGCAATTTTTAGCAGCCTCAATACTTTTCATGTACCTTTTGACTTTCTTTTTCATATTTTCTGGTCTATGCTAACCATAACCCTCTTGCAGGTTGTGATGAAACCTTACATGGATAGAATTCAGTTGATGCTAGTAGAACATGACCCAAGTGCCACACTGGCTTTTCTCTCGACTGTTGTTTCGCTCTCCATACAACAAGTTGTACTACCTAGGAGAGAGAGTTCGAGTTCAGACTATTGGTAGGTGGGTAGTTCCGGCACACCCACCAATTGACATGAGGTGGAATATGGACATCCATGCCTCTGATGAGGTTTACACTAGTCTTTTCATGCATCTGTATATGACTCATCAAGATAATTATGCGGTGTTCTGTCGCACTCGGCTAATGGGACCTATTGGTGATCCATGTCGACAATTGGGATGTCCATCTAGCTCTGTTGGACCTTCTGCTATTCAGCAAAGTCGGGCTCAAAGTATGGGTGCATCAAAAGTCCTTTCTTCAACTAACCCTAGCGTTACCCCTAGGAACTAGGATGATCCTGATCGGGCCACCTTGGGCCCTAACTTCTGGTTATTTGAAAATATCTTCTACACCAGCACTCATGGCGAGATGCAGACATACAATCTTTCGGATAATGTCCATCCTCTTGCACCAGACCTTCCTAATAACAATGAGGTATATTCATGTTCTTTTTTCCTGGTTTTGCTTTCGGAAATGATCCTTAAGCTTATGATACCTCCTAGCCTTGCTTTAGAAAATGATCCTTAAGCTTTTTTCTGTAGGTTAACATGGAATGGATTCGTCACACCTATCATGTGGGATGCAAAATGGAGCTTGCTTTGTCGGGTATGCTAACTCGACTTGATGTTTAGGCTGACCCACCTCGTCAACTAGAGGACCCCCGTCGACATCGTCAGAGAGACTAGTGGCCTTCTTTAACATCTTTGTTTTTTACTATTCTGTTTATGCTTATTTTTAAACAATGATGTATGGATGATGTTTCATGTATGCCTTATATATGCATGTATTTATGATATTTTAGCTGATTACCAATGTTATGGATGCAAACTAAAAAATGTAGTGCAATGTTATATAATTTTAGACCTAAATGCAATAATATGCCTAGGAAAAGCCAATGGATTTTTGAAATGTCCTAAAATGCCCCCGAAATCCCAACAAAAATAGAAAAATTTTACGAGAGATTTGCTGAAGAAAAGGAACTACCGCCGGAATGAAGGGGTTGTGCCGCCCTAGGGCTATAGCAGTACCATCGTGGCACCCTCAGGAGGCTTGGGCAGTGCCGCCCACAGTGGGTGGCGGTACTTCCTACAATGGGTGGCGGTACCACCCAGGCTTGCGCGCCTAAGCCAATTTGGGCTTATTTTTTCTATAAAAGGGGTTTTATTTCCTTTATAAAAAGCCATTATGACTCTCATTTTCACTAAAAACTTCTCATGGAACCCTACTACAATCATCATATTTTTTATGGACCAAAAACCTAGACAAGGTTGAAAAAATTAATTTGGGCAAGTATGGGATCAATTCTATTCTGACTTTAAGGGGTGTGAAAGTGGATTGGGATTTTTTGAAGGCTTGTCTCAGGTTTTGGGATCCTACTGACCATGTGTTCCAATTTGGAGCGATCATGGAGAAAATGTGCCCCACTTTCGAGGAATTCAGTGCTATCCTTGGAAGTAATCCGAATGTTGCTCTAGCTGTCCCTGAATACTGGGTTGGATACTTTCGCTCTTTCAAGAGGATCCTATGATTGGGATAAGAGCTTGCTAGCTCTATGGTCATGGGAGACCAAGTTAACCTAACTGCAGTCATAGCTGAGTTTCAATATCCAGAAGATATAGGCGATATGATGAGAAAGAATAACAGAATGACAGCCTTGGTTCTGTGTCTGATTGCTGGATGCCCATTCTTCAGCTTACATGGTTGGGGAGATGTTCGAGTAGTGGAACTGGTTACTCAGATGGAGCGAGGTTGTACTATTGCCAGTCTAATTTTAGCAGAGATCCTGCAAAGCTTGGATGGAAACCACAGAGTTGAAGGGCCTTGGTCTATTAGCCCAGTCATTTTGCAGGTAGAAATATCTTGTACTTCCTCCTCACATTCTTTACTTCTTTTTAACCCTTTTATTTCTCTTCCAGGTTTGGCTTAAGGATCACCTACAGGTGGTGACTCCTCCAGATAGGATGCCCTATTTAGCTGCACAATACTGTATAAGAAGGGCTCTAATCCATTTTGGTTCAAAAAAGGAGTGGACTGCCTAGGTTTTAGAGTTGGATTATGGAGATTTGCTTTGGTACTGCTCTTGGTATGGGATTGACTCATTTATCACGATGAGCTATGGGTATAAGATGGTTTACTTGCTAGGTATTTCTATGACCTCATTTTATCAGGGCACCAGAATCTTGAGGCAGATGGGTCAGTCTCAGGGCACCCCAGTAGATGGAGTTGTCTACCCTTCATCTTTGATTACCGGTCTTGTTTCCCAGGCCATAATGAATGGTTGGAGGCGGTCGATGCGCTCTGTAATCCCTGCTGGCTTATCAAGCAAACTGGAGGATTATGATTCCTGGTTCATCAGGGAAGTTTGGCCTATTGAGAAGATCAGGCGAGTAGCCTTGATTATAGAGTTGGAAGCAAATACAGAAACTGGAGATACTGAGACAGATGCAATGACGAAACCAGAAGACACTAAGGTGATGTAAAATGAGCTGGAGGAAAAGGTTGAACCAGATTCACCTGTGATTGAAAACAGTGATTCTGATGACTCAGAGAATATGCATCCTAGGAGAAGACGGGCTTAGACTCTGCACTCCATCTTTTTGGATCATGTTTTAGACTTTT
Organism: Aleurites moluccanus; assembly: GCA_948193065.1. Taxonomy (NCBI): domain Eukaryota; kingdom Viridiplantae; phylum Streptophyta; class Magnoliopsida; order Malpighiales; family Euphorbiaceae; genus Aleurites; species Aleurites moluccanus. The sequence goes on from CANXYC010055907.1 coordinate 5,991, forward strand.
TTCTTTTTTTTTAAAAAAAAAAATATGAACTATTTTGAATGAAATATAATGGAATTTTGCTATTTTGACTCTGACAGACGAAACATGACAAAATTTAATGAAACTGGACATAAAAAGAATAGACTATGACTTATGAAACCTAATTTAAAATGAGGCTCTTTTTCTTTGCTTCTTCTTCTTCTTCTTTTTTTTATTATTCATTTTTTTATTTATTGCTGTAATTTTTGTTTGAGCTGCCCTTCCAGGTTTTCAACTCGCCGAGCTGCTCTAATTTTTGCCTAAGCCGCCTAATTCAGGTTTTCAACTTAATGAGCACAAATCAATTAGTCTGGACATTAAATGATAATCTATTATGGATTGGACCGTACCCAAAGTGGGTTGCCTACGTATCTCCATTTGCATTTTTTTTACACATCAATTTTTTTTTTCTTTTGGGAGAATTAGGTCCTTGCAGTTCTGTTCATACAATGCATCATGAAATGGAAATTACATAAAGTATCTTTTCAGTTGATCAGGATTACAAGGATTCAAAAATTCATTCCCATCTAAATCCATGAGTATGACACCTCCGCTATATATGGGCCAGACCAGTTTGGTCTGAACTTCCCTCTTAGATCATACACAAGAGCTCTGATTTCTTTTAGCACTAAGTTGCCTTCTTCTGATCCCCTATCAGATACCCTTTTATTGAAATGACAGGCAAGTCTTTGCTGATACCCTTAGATTCTATAGAGCACATCCATCCATTTTTCATCAATGGCATTCAACTGGTCATGGTATCCTTTGATCCATTCTATTTCACTGAGCTGGTCTTCCTATATAATCCTAGCAGAATGGATTTGTACTTCAATTAGAAGCACTGCTTCCATTCCGTATACCAGAGAATACAGAGTTGCCCCTGTTGGCATGCGAATGGAGTTCCTATATCCCCATAATGCAAATGGGAGGCGCTCATGTCAGCCTCTATGATTAGTGATCATCTTTTGCAGAATTGTCTTAATGGTTTTGTTCACTGCTTCGACTGCTCCATTAGTTTGAGGATGATAGGGTAAAGATCGATGATGTTGAATCTTTTCCCTCTTGAGCAGACTTATTACTTCCTTTTGGAAATGGGAGCCATTATCTGTGACTATCTCAAAAGGCAGTCCAAACTGACAAATGATGTTAGTTTGGATAAAGTGTGTTACCTTCTTAAAATTCAACACATGGTAAGAGGCTGCTTTTACCAATTTTGTGAAGTAATCTATTGCCACTAGAATATACTTATGTCCATTTAAAGATTTGGGACTGATGCGTCCTATGACATCAATACCCCATGTAGCAAAGGGCCAGGGAGTTGCAGTCGGATGCAACGGGATAGGAGGTCGCTTCTGAAGCTTGGAAAATATCTGGCATTTGTGACATCTTTGTACAAACTTAGCACAATCTCTGTTCATTGTGAGCCAAAAATACCCTAGATTTGTGATTTCTCTGGCCAATGTAAAACCATTCATGTGCGGGCCTTTGTTGCCGCTATGCATCCATTCCATGACCTGCTGAGCTTCCTCTTCCGTCACACATTTAAGGTGGATGTTATCCTATGCTCTTCTATATAACACGTCACCATTTGGTATGAAATTACTGGCCAATTGCCTTAGGGTCCTCCGATCTGATTTGGATGTCCTTTCCATATACTGGTCAATCTTTAGAAGATTGAATATGTCCCAATACCATGGCTTACCATCGGCTATTTGAACTTGTATGCATGCTGTGTCATAACCTGGTTGCCTTCGCACTTCAATAACCACAGGTCGTACAATTTCATTTCCTATCATGTCAATCATAGAGGCCAGAGTTGCCAGAGCATCAACGAACTGATTCTTGGCTCGAGGTAGATAATGGAAAGACAATTCATGAAAACTTGCTGCTAGATCAGCTACGCGTTGATAGTACAGCACTAAACGCTCTTCTCTTATCTTCCATTTTCCCAAAGCTTATGAAACAATCAAATTAGAGTCCTCGTAGACCTCTAGATAATCAATCCTCATGTTGGTGACTAACTCTAGACCACAAATAAAAGCTTCATATTCTACTTCATTATTTGTCACCTCAAATGCTAACTTAATGGCCATAGGTAAATGATACCCATCGGGTGTGACAAGTACAATTCTAGCACCATAATCAAAATATAACTTCCAAACTTTGGGTTTCAACTCCATGACGTCCTCATCCAGAAACTCAGGTTCAAATGGCTCGCCATCTATTGGTACAGTAGCTAATTGGTCAGCTATCACACTTCCTTTGATAGCCTTCCTTGGAACATATTTAAGATTGAAGGTTGCTAAAACTGCCAACCATCATGCCATCTTGCTGTCAAGAATTGGCCTCTCCATAAGAAATTTCAAGGGGCTCTTGTCAGCGAGGACATGCATAGTGTATGAACCCAAAAAATGATGCAGCTTATAGCATACCTATACCAAAGCGAGACATAATTGTTCAATCTGATTGTACTTGAGCTCATGAGCGAGCATGCGCTTACTCAAATAATAGATGACATTTTCCTTATGTGAATTTACAGCCTTCTGAGTGAGCATTGCCCCCATAGCTTCTTTGGTCATAGAGAGGTATAACAGCAAAGGCTTACCGGGCCTGGGTGGTTTCAAAATAGGAGGGGTTAGAAAATACTACTTGATCTTTTCAAGAGCTTACTAACATTCATCATTCCATTCCATAGGAAATCATTTCCTTAGTACTTAAAAGATGGGCCCACAAATGTCATCCAATTGAGAAATGAATCGACTGATGTACTGTAAACGTCCTAGAAATCCTCTAATCTCTTTCTCTGTTTTTGGAGCTGGCATCTCTAAAATGGCTCTTGACTTAGCCGGGTCTACTTCTATCCCCTTTTTACTGACCATGTGGAACAAAAATAATCCCGAGGATGCACTAAAAATACACTTTGATGGATTCAACTTTAGATTGTACTATCTCAACCTAAGGAAGAAATGCCTTAATGCATTTATGTGTCCTTCTGCTGTTTTGGACTTGATAACCATGTCGTCAATGTATACTTCCACATCCTTGTGAATCATGTCATGAAAGATAGTTGTATCCATTCTCTGATATGTTGCCCTGGCATTCGTTAAACCAAAAGGTATGACCTTGTAGCAATAGGTACCCCATTCTTTCACAAAGGCTGTCTTTTCCTTGTCAGGTGGGTAGACTTGTATTTGATTATATCCTGCATATAAATCAGTCAAAGAGACCACCTCAGATTTGGTCATGCGTTCAACCAGTAAGTCTATGTGAAGTAAAGGAAAATCATCTTTTGGATAAGCTTTATTTAGATCCCTGTAGTCGACTCACATTCTTACTTTGCCGTCCTTCTTGGGCACATGCACTATGTTGGCTAGCCACGAAGGGTAAGTGACAGGTTCAATGAAACCACTCTTCAATAACCTGGCAACTTCCTCTTTGATCTTGAGAGACCACTCCGTCTTCATCCTTCGTAACTTCTGCTTTACAGGCTTCACATTCTCATGGGTCAGAATCTTATGGACTTGTCACAACCCAACCCGGGAGTCGTAACGGTCCTAGGGTATGGGTGATGCATAAGCAACCAATACCACGAAGAACCCAAATATCTATCTAAATGTCATGCAACAAACAAAACACAGCTTAATAAATTTATAAATGCTGAAGAAAATTCGACAGCATTTCCTTTAAAATTGGACTATGCCCCAAAGCAAAATCAAACAAACAGCACTTCAAATAATTTCCACAATCATTCTCCACAAAATGATCCCTCTGGATCACCATCAACATCTCAATATCAACATCTATATATAACATACAAACATTCTCCATATATACATATAAACTGTCAAAACATATCATATCAAACAACATTATATATATGAAATCTTATAATGATATCTACATGCAAAAACTTATATACAGTACCATGGAATACTATTTTATACATTGTTTACATAGCTTTAGAGTTTGATATTTACATGCAAACCAAACTTCCAAGGCAAAAGAAGATGTTGCCAATGGAATGCGTGCCTCACCGAAAACCTGAAAAGAACATTATACACTCAAGAAATGAGTATAAAAATACTCAGTGAGTTCAAAAGCATAAGGATGCAGTAAATGCTCAATAATAGTAATAATGCCAATACTATATATAAAGTATTCAATAAAGTATGGCATATGAATATATAGGTAATAAACTATAATAATAATACTATTTTAACCATCTAAATCAATATAGGTAGCACATATATGATATCACAGGATTTGGGTCACTTTTGAACTGTAATACTTGGCACTATCATAAAGTGCACTGCACTAGGGAATACAACGTCCCTCCCTAGCAGGGGTCCCATAAATAAATGACTCACGTAAGGATAAGTTCCTTACGACTAGAGAATACATCGTCCCTCTCTAGCAGGGGTCCCATAACGCAGTGTGCACACAGTCGATGGATTTACCCGCTATACCATCGAAAATAGCCCTGAACTAATATCATATAAATGTGCCTCAAATTAATAGTAATATGGCATATATACACTTTATATAGCAATAAAATAATTATATATACATATATAAGAAGAAATAAAGTCAGTTTAAGATTACCAGAAATTGGCCCGCCAGGCCCAGTTACGCTGTCGCAACTGGCTATCATATTACGGGTCCGTTTTGGGATTTTTAGGTCATTTCTGGTTAACTGGGTTACCAAAGGAATTAGAAGGACTATGAGGTACCGTTTCGAAGCTTAGATCGGGACTAGATGATTGAGCCAAGTGGTGACCCAATTGGTTTCTGGTTTTCATTTTATAGTCAATTGAATTACAGGTCAGTTTAAGTGTTTACGATAGGTGTTTTTACAGGCCAATTGTAACTTTGGTCGCTTTTGGCTAACAAACTACATATACAATATATATTATATATGAAATGTTATAATTCATGAAAATCATGCATAATTATGCTAAAGAACTCACCAAAGCACCAAAATAGATATACTCCCAAAATCCAGCCTCCGAGCTCTACTCAGCTCACCAATCCGTACTCCGAGCAGGAGTTTCCGACGGATCTCCTATTAACACACATAACACTCCGATAAGCTATAAATCATTACAAAACATGACAATTTCATCAAAATACATTAAACATACACAATATACAAAGTATTTATCATCAAATACACAATATGCTATACTTAAGCAATTTCTCTTCCTAGTCTTTAAATACCCAAAATCCACCTTTAAACTCACCCATTACTATACTTTTCCATACTTATACATATTCAACCTTGGCTTTACTCAAAACATTATTCTAACATCTTAAACCTATAAACTTTACCTTAATCAAAGTTAACATAATTCAACCTATTTATCAAT
>CANXYC010056009.1:0-13576 GCA_948193065.1 Aleurites moluccanus
AATATTCTCCTAGATATGGATTCATTAATTGGTTATTAAGATGCTATTGATTGTGCATTGGAAAGAATAGAGTTTAGACTCAATGGATAGGAAAAGCTTGCATTTCAGGGGAAGGTTAACAGTTATATATATATATATATCAGGGTTAATGCTTACAGTACAGATAGAGAGATTAATGAGAAAGAGGTATATTGTTAAGCCAACAACAGTGATTGACACTACAGGGGTATTCAGAGGATTAGAACAGATTTTTTGTGGTGATGGGATTTACAAATGGTATTACCAGAGCTGGAAGATCTGAGAAAGCAATTACAAAAGTTGTGAGACAAGAATGGTATCCAGTCCAGTAGTTCATCCTAAGGAGTATCAGTGCTGTGTTTAAAAAGAAAAGAAAAGAAAAGAGGTGAATAAAAATAATAAAAAAATAGTAATAGTAAATAAAAAAAGAAAGAAAGAAAGAGAGGAGAGAGAAGAAAGAGAGAAAAAGAAAAGAAAGAAAAGCACTGAGGATGTATAGTAATGATAAGAAATTTGCTTCTCCTTCAAATAGATCAGAGGTCAGGATACCATCAGATGCAGATCAAAGGTGAAAATATTACAAAGGCTACTTTTAGAACACAGAGCAGAGAGGTAATCAACTCTATACAAAGATACTCTAATTGCAAAATTAGAAAGGTGCAATACAAGAACTTCCCAATAGGTCACCCATCATAGTACTACCCTCGCCCAAACACGTTTAACCTCAGAATTCTGATAGGATTCAATGCATGGGTTCTGGTTGACAGAGGCTGTATTTTCGAGACATGTTGTTAGCACATATGGGGTAAAGGTGGATCCACAAAAAGATGAAACAATTGTAAATTGGTGATGTTCCGCTATGGTTTCTTAGATTAAGGGTTTCCTGGGTATGGCAGTAGTGATCCTTGCTTTAGACTTATGGAGGCATCATTTGTACGGGGTGAGATGTGAGATTTACATCAATCATAAAAGTTTACAGTATATTATGTAAGAGAAAGAACTGAATTGGAGATAGAAAAAGATAGGTCTAGCTATTAAAAGATTATAATTGCTAGATTCTATGTCATCTTGGAAAAGTAAAAATGGTAACAGATGTCTTTAGTAAAAAATTGATGGAAAGTCTATCCCTTATGGTTGCTACAAAAAGACCACTGGTATAAGAACTGCGGGAATAGATGGCTAATGGTTTGGATTGAACTTGAAATCATAGGGGCAGGAAGCAGCAATGATAGTCTAGTTCTAGATGAAGTTATTGCTTAGAGATGAGATAAAGAACTTCCAGAATGAAGATCCACAGTGTATAAAGATCAGAGACTTGATTCTGAATGGTAGAACTCCTGACATTGCTATAGTGGGAGATGTGTGCAGATGTAGGAAGCAATTATGTGTTTCAAATATTAAAGAGTATAGAAAGCAGATTATGGAGGAGATTCACTACTTTCCTATTATAGTACATCTAGGGGTGACAAAGAGGTACTATGACTTGAAAGAGTTTTGTTGGTGACCTAACGTGAAGGGTAATGAAGCAGAATATGTTTATAACTGCTGAGCCTTATCAATAAGTACAATTGAGCATCAAAATCTTCAAGTTTGCTTAAAGATCTAACTACCATAGTGGAAAGAGGGCTAAGTAACTATGCATTTTATAGTGGGTTTGTCAAGATCTCAAAAAAAGGTATAATTCAATATAGGTAATTGTGAACAGATTAAATAAGTTAACTCACTACATTGAGATAAAGACTATTTCAGCAAATAAAAGAGTTACACAGATTCAAAGAGAAGAGATATTGTTACAGGAAGAAATTCCAATGCATCTTGTAGAATATTTGAGTAGATAGCTTTGGAATAGGAGTAATGTGATAGTTAAAGTATTGTGGTATAGCAGAGGTACCGAGTAAAGTAATTGAGAAATAAGATTGAAATGAGATTTAAGTACCCCACCTTTTTCAAGAGTAGTTTTTATTCTACCCTATAACCTTAAAGTAAATTCGGGGACGAATTTATTTGTAGGGGGCTAAAACGTAACACCTCAGCCTAAACCTAACCTAAACCATTAAAGACCATTAAAGGGAAATTAGGGGGGAAATTTTTTCTTTCTTTTGCATTGAATAATGGCATGTGTTTATGTATGAAATTGATAGTTATGCATGTTATATGAGTAGATTTTAGGCGTAGAAGTGATTTAAAGGCTGTTAGGACAAAATCGAGAAATTTTGAAATTTTTATGAACTGGGGGCAAAATGGTTATTTTACAGCCCCTTTGGATTTTAATGGATTTAGCACTATAAATGAAGAAAGAAAAGAATATTACACTCTACCATTCTCTATATATTTCAATAATCGATTGAGCCTATTCATACTTTAACTAATACTTCATCAATTACTATAATTCAATATATCCATATATTGTCTACTGTTCTATTTATTTGGGTATTACAACTATAAATCAAATGAGGAAGCTGGGGAAGAATTACTCTAAGGAAGACATCAATTGCAAGATCTTGATAGCTCTACCTAAGAAAGATTAGGAAGCAAAAGTAGTTTCAATTGAGGAAGCCAATGACTTGAGCACCCTTCTAACAGACAACTTGTTGGGAAAACTTTTCACATATAAAATTACTTTATCTTAAGACAAAATTGAACAGAAGAATAAAGGGATAGCTCTCATTGCTTCCAAGGAGGCTTCTTTAATTGACAGTGATGAAGGGAAAGATGAAGAAGAAGAGAGCTTCCAAACAATGGAATGAGGATTGCCAAAAGGCTTTTGAAAAGATTAAAGAATATCTATTGAATCCTCTTTTACTACAATCGCCAAGACTAGCAAGCCTTTGTTGTTGTACCTTTCTGTCACTTAGGAAGCAAAGGGTGGAATGCTTGCTCAAGATGCGGTGGACTCACAAAAAAAAAAAGTCATTTACTACCTAAGTAAACACATGCTTACTCATGAGCTCAAGTATAACCAAATTCAGCGATTATGCCTTACTATAGAGTGGGTGTGCCATAAGTTTCAGCATTACTTGGGTTCTTACACCACCCATGTCATAGCTGACAAGAGCCCCATGAAATTTCTTATGAAAAGGCTAGTTCTTGATAGAAAAATGGCATATTGGATGGCTATTCTTACGGCATTTGATATGAAGTGTATCTCAAGAAGGTAATCAAATGAAGTGTGAAAGCCGATCAGTTAGCCGCATCTCCTATTGAGGGTAAGCCGTTTGATCCTGAATTCTCAGATGAGGATATCATGGAGTTAGAACCAGAAGTATGAAAGATGTACTTTGATAGAGCAACCAATAGCAGAGGATATGGGGTTGGAATTGTGTTGGTCATGCCAAGCGGAGATCATTTACCTATGGCTATCACACTAGCCTTTAAGGTAACCTATAATGAGGTTGAATATGAGGCATATATTTATGGGATAGAATGTGTCATAAAATAAGGATTGATTATCTGGAAGACTACGGGGATTCCAACTTAATTATTTCTCAAGCTCTTGGTAAATGGAAAATAAGAGAAAAGCATTTACTTCCTTACTATCAACGCATATATGATCTCGCTGAAAATTTTCATAAATTGTCTTTCCATTATTTACCTTGAGCTAAGAACCAATTTGTTGATGCCTTGGGAACTGAGATAGTCCAATCGGATGTTATTAAAGTTTGAAAAAAGCCTAGGTATGATACAACCCGCACGCAGATCCAATTAACAGATGGAAAACCATGGTTCTGGGATATCTTTAACTTTTTAATAAATGATAAGTATCCAGAAAGGGCATCCAAATCATATCACAAAACATTAAGACAGTTGGTCAGTGGTTTCATCCCGAATGGTGATGTATTGTACAAATGGACTTGGAACAATGTCCATCTTAGGTGTGTAACAAAGGATGAGGCTCAACAGATCATGGATTGGGTTCATAGAACATGAATGGTTTTGCCCTAGCTCACAAAATCATGAATTTGGTGTACTTTTGACTAACCATAAATGAGGATTGAGCATAATTTATCCATAAGTGTCACAAGTGTCAGATATTCGCAAAGCTTCAGAAGAGACCTTCGGTCCCATTACACCCGTCTTCAACTCTATGACCTTTTGTGGGTATTAATGTCATCGAACGCATCAACCTAAAGTCATCAAATGATCATGAGTATATTTTGGTGGCCATAGACTACTTCTCAAAATAGGTGGAAACAGTCTTATATCAGGTGCTAAATGCTAAAAAAGTAGCCCACTTCATTCAGAACAACATCATCTATCGATATGGGTTGCCTTTCGAGATTGTAACTGATAATAGGTCGCACTCCCAGAAAAAGTGGTGAACTTGCTCAAGAGAGAAAAGATTCAACATCACCGGTCTTTCCCTTACGGTCCACATACCAACAGGGCAGTGAAAGCAGCCAACAAAACCCTTAAGACCATTCTGCAAAAGATTATCACAAGTAACAAAAGTTGGCATGAACACTTATCATTTGCTTTATGGGGTATCAAAGTTCCATCTGTACACCAACAATGTCTATAGAATGGAAGTAGTATTGCCAATTAAGATGCAAGTCTGCTCTATAAGAGTCATATGGGAAAGCCAACTTGATGAAGCTGAATCGATTAAAGATTATCATGATAAATTGAATGTCATTGACAAAAAGATGATGGATACCTTGTATCAGATTCAAAGGTATCAGTAGAGATTGGCTTGGCATTTCAACAAAAGAGTGACTAACAGATGAATGAAAGAAGGCAACTTGATGCTGAAGGAAATCAGAGCTCTAATTTATGACCTAAAATGCAAGTATAGACTTAATTAGGCAGGCTCATATGTGCTTAAGAAGATCTTGTCTAATGGAGGTGTCATACTCATGGACTTAGATGGGAATGAGTTTTCTAATCATTGTAATCTGGATCAGCTAAAAAGATATTTTGCTTGTAATTTCATGATGCATTGTACAAACAAGAACTACGTAGACCTAATTCTAAAAAAAAAAGGAAAAGAGTAAAAAAGTGGAGATACTTAGGTAGCCCAATTTAGGTATAATCCAAATTATAATAAAATTATCATTATATACCAAATCCTCATATGGTTATCTGATTCATTTGCCAGTTCGCTAAGTTGAAAACCTGAAAGGGCGGCTTTGGCAAAAATTAAAGCAGCTCACTAAGTTGAAAACTCGAAAGGGCGGCTTAGACAAAAATTAGAGCAGCTTGTTAAGTTGAAAACCCAAAAGGGGGACTTGGTCAAAAGTCAGAATAATATATATACAAAAATAAAAAAGAAAAAATAAAAAATAAAAAATAAAAAATAAAAAAGAAAAAAGAAAAAATAAAAAATAAAAAATAAAAAAGAAGAAAGAAAAAAAAGTAGAGAGAAGAAAAGCAGGGGAAATATAATAGTAACTTTAATATCTCATTTCATATCATGTTTCATTCACCACAATTATTTTGGTGACAATATATACAAAGTATCACTATTACGACTCATCAAAAAATATGTCACGTCAAAATACAGTTTCATTAGAAATCTTGTCTCATCGTCCAAAAAAACAATAATTCACGATTGGATAAGTTCATCCAAGTAAAAAAAAAAAAAAGGATAGATGAAAGAGACCCCAAAATCCCAAAAACCCAAAATACAAGTTCAAATAGAAAAAATAGGGCTAAAGCTAAAACAGATAATCTGATAAATCTGTCTCTCTCACCCTCCTATGATGGATATCTCTACTCCTATTTGACTGGTCATCATTCTCCAGGGCATTATAAACCCATGTCCTTATTGTACCAGCCTCTGTAATCATATTCACCTCTGTCTCTTTTTGAGCTATAGGTCTAGAGCCTCTCTCAGCCTTTGAGTCCCTCTATATCTCCCGAATTAGAGTGACTCTATATATTTTCTCAGTAGACCAAACTATCCTCATGAGCCAAGCATTATAACTCTCTAATATACTAGATAAACCAGTTGGGTGCACAAAATGTATATTTGTCCTCCAACCATTCATTATGGCATGGGACACGAGACCGGTAATGAGAGAAATGGGGAATACAGGTCCATGTGGTGGAACCCCCTAAAGTTGGCCTATCTACCTCAAAACTCTAATCCCCTGATAGAAAGAAATCATGTGGATGCCTAGTAGATAAACTATCTTATACTTGTAGCTCATAGTCATGAAAGTACGAATCCCATACCAAGGGTAGAACCACAAAAAGTCCTTCAGACCCAACTCAAGAAGCCAGCTGATCCACTCTCGCTTTGAATCAAAGCGAATCAATGTCCTTTACATCTAATATCTGGTAGTTGTATAAAGCATTATGTACATGGAATCAAAGTGAGAAAGATAAAAGCCCTCACCCTCAAAGACCATTAAAGTGACCAAATCACCCTTCTTCCAAATCACATTCCCTCAAATAGGGCATTTCAGGGAATTTTTGTAATACCGTAAAATTTTGTTTCAGTTACTAAGTAGTTTCCTTAAGTATCAGACTGATAACATCGATAGTAATTATTCAGTTTAAGCAATTAGTGTAGTATTAAATTTAAAGTTATTTTTATCAGATGTATGGGTAATGAGAGATTAAGAATAGTGATAGTTAATGAAATAAAGAAAGTATGAAAAAGTGTTAAAAATGATAAAAAATCAATAGAATGGAAAAATCGTAAATAAGTTGAACTTCAAGGGCATTTTGGGAAACCACCTGTCTAGGATCCAATTTTTTTTCAAAAGAAGTATAATATTAAACTAAAACTAAAAATAAGATTATTCAGTTCTCACTTGGATATCTGAAACTGAATAGAATTGATAGAATTAGTTACAGAAAACTTTAGGGTCAAAAGTATAAATAATGAAAGTTTTGGGGTGAAAAACCTAATTTCCAAAACTTGTCACCCATAAATACCACACTGAACCATTTTTTTTCATCAAACTTCTTCTTCTTCTTCTTCTTTTACCAAGCTTGGCCGATCCACTTCCCTTCATTCTTCCACCAATTTTCAAGCCATTTTCCAAAGAAAAAAAAACTAGATTTCCAACCTTGATTAACCTAGTTCTATCCAATTTTCACCAAAAGAATCAAAGGAAAACTAAGAGTTCTTCATTTTGTGAGTTCAGTCACACCATCAACTTAAAGTAACTTGGAGTTTTCTTCACTCTTTTAAGTTAATTAGATGTTTTGGATATTGAATTAGATGGAATTAGCAATTGATTGCATTAATTTGTTCAATTTGATGCAAATCCCTAATTCTAAATCCTAATTAGGTTATGTATGAAACCTAACCCTAGATTAAGCTTTCATAATCTATAATTAAGTTAGATTATATTTAATTGTATCCATTGGAAGCTTAATTTCATAATAATTTTTGTGTAGAATCAAAGGAAGAGCATGATTGCCAATTTTGGCTCATTTGAAGCAAAATGAAGAAATAAGCTTAATTGAAGCAATTTGAAGGTTTAGATGAGTTTTACATACATCATATTACATGCTTGAAGCCATATTTTGAATTATGGAAACCATATGTAAAAGGCCATGTTTGGCCAAATGCAATTTTTCCATATTCCTTTGGAATTTTGCTTTATTTTTCTTAGTTTTCCAAGTCTAATTTGATCTATTTTGTTTAATTATTTGTTGGATTTGATTTACTTATTGAATTATCCACATTGTGAGCTTGTTGATTGATAATTGGGAAATGTTAAAATTTCATCAAAACCCTACCAAAATGTTATTGGAAAGTTGTAGACCAAGTGTTTGACAAAATGCCACAATGAATCTTTCATATGCCTACCAAGCCAATGCCATTGTTGCTAGCGACGTTGGCTAGCCAATTGCACTAATGTAACTGATATTGATTGACCACTTTGTTGTCCAACCTTTACTTGAATCCCCTTCCAATTGTTGCTCTAATAATTGCTTCCATTGCTTATAAATGATTGATTATTGACACCGAATGAGTAAAATGCAAACCATATGATTATTAATGAGTACAATGATCTTTATTTGTTCCTATTGATTAATTATCTTAATTAATGTTTCTTTTATCTTATTATATGTTGATTTGATAGAGCTACCTTACCGATAGGTTACCTAGTAAATATTGTTGGCATTGTGCATAATGAATATCATGGACCATAACTGGGAAGGGTTAATGTCCTAGCCATAAGGCTTGGCCTCCCTTATGTAATTTACATGTGAATTATATAATGTACACTTATGACTTCAAGTAAAGGTTGTACACTTATGCCCATTATATAATGTACACTTATGCCCATGGATAACAACAATGCCCATTATCTTCCATTTCCACATGACTTGTACACTTATGACATGTTTATTTGATACAGACTATTGTTGTTATCCAATATTTCCTCATATGTTACTGGTGTGCAAAACATATTGCCTAATATTTGCTTATTTCATTTTCTTGATGACTACCCAACCTTAATGTTATATGATGTATATTGAATTCACTGAGTATTTTATACTCACTCTATAGTGGTTTAACATTTTTTAGGTCAAGAATAGTAGGTGGGTTCTGGATCTTCTTCTTCTATAAAACTAGCAGTTTAATTTTTAACAGTGTAAATATTTGAACTCTGTCTTGTGTAATATTCTAGTAGCTCCATGGAATTATGACTAGATATAATTGGTTATATAAATTGATATAATATATATATATGGAGATTAATTATGTTTATTGTATGGATGATGAGATAGATTAGTGACTAAATTACAGAATACATAACAAAAAGAAATTAATTAAGTAATAGTAGTAAATAAATGGAAATGTTAAGGGTTCTATGGCTGTTCCTACATCTTAGGATTGTCAAGTTCTAATTCTAGGACATGACAATTTTAATGCATCAAACTGCATTTCATTGTGTTTCATTGCGTAACTTTGCTTTCCAAATACATTGAATTTGCATATTAGCTGCATAAATCATTTAGAATCATATGAAATGTGTGCATTTCATTCAAATCGGGGGTTTCAGCATTAAATCATACCAAAAGATAACATCATCATATATAATATTCATGACATCTACAAAGTCATAATATCATGTATCATCTTGCATTTGTTTGGAACTAACACATGTTAGGAAAAAAAAGAAAAAAAAAAGCACAAGCCAATGGTCCCTCAGACAGCACAGACGAGTATCCTCCAGCTAGCTAAGCCATTCCTCCTCAATATCCATACAGAGCCAGCTCCATTTCATAAGTCATTTGGTAAGTATGATAAACTAAATCTGAACAGAGAATAAGATTAGAACCAGTTGCTGAGAATCATCTTCTAAAGCAAGGTGCAAACAAAGCAAGGAAATACCTCTACATTATCAGAAAAGGCATGAATTCTTGAACTCAAAATCTTTTTAGTTGCATCATATCAAACTGTTTTCAATCTAAGGCATCCTAAATTACATATCTTGGCTTCTCAAGATTCGAAAGTCACATCATTTCATTTCATCATCAGACTTTTAAATGTAACCGAAGTCGCACATATTTGATTTCATCATCAGACTTTTAAATGTAACTGAAGTCGCCCTTATTTCAATTCATCATCAAAATACTAAACATAATTGAATTCACCCCTATTTCATTTCATTATTAAACTTCTAAACATAACTGAAGTTGCCCTTATTTCATTTCATCATCAAACTTATAAATGTAACTGAAGTTACCCCTATTTTATTTCATCATAAGACTTTTAAACGTAACTGAAGTTCCCCCTATTTCATTTCATCATCAGACTTCTAAAGATACATGAAGTCAAACTTTTCCAAAAATCATTTAAAGCCCAAGCAACGCTCGACACTTACTCATTTTCAAATAGAACTCTATGTGCTTACCTTAACGCCAGCATCAACATCACCATTCATCCTGTATGTTTTGCTTAGCACAAGTGTCAACTCTAGTATAACATCCTTATCAGCCTAGCATAGATATTAGAACACCTCATTTCGAAACCTATAGTAGAATTAGGTTTCTCTTTTCTAGAATTAGACCTTCTTATGACAGCCTTAGGAGTCTATCATACCGTCCTAGGACAACCTTAGGAGCCTATCAGACCTTCCTAGAATAGCCTTAGGAGCCTATCAGATCTTCCTAGGATAGCCTTAGAAGCCATCATACCTTATTAGGACAACTTTAGGAGCCTGTCAGACCTTCCTAGGATAGTCTTAGGAGCCTATCAGATCATCCTAGGACAGCATTATGAGCCTATCAAACCTTTCTATGACAACCTTAAGAGCTTATTAGACCTTCCTAAGGGTAGTCTTAGGAGTCTACCAGACCTTTGCAAGATATCCTTAGGAGCCTCTCAGACCTTCCTATGATAGCTTTAGGATCCTTTTACTAAATCAAATTATGGTAGTTTATGTTCACTATCATGATGATTACTTTTCAATAAAAGCAATCATGATGAGGGGCAGTTGTGAACACATGATTTTACAACTTATTGCATATTACTAGACCTATAAATTAAGTCATTTATAGAGAAATTAGACTTTTATGGACCTTCCGGGAACCCTAAGGCCTAGCCAGACTCATGCCAAGCCAAACGACACCAACCATGGAATTGGAAGACTTGAAAAAACTGACTCAAAAGGACCGTACAACTGGAAATCAAGCCTTGGATGAAGGTGACACCCCAAACCTGGGTGATGCCACCCAAGCATAAGGGTGGCAGCCATATGCCTGGAAGGTGGCATGACTTTGCACTAAAAAAGGCAAGGGAGGTGCCACACTGAAGGCTAGCCCTTGCTGACCTCTCTTCTTAGTGGTGCTACCCAGACCAGCTGGTGGCACTAGCTCTTCTTTCCGATGGTAGCTCTTTGCTCGTTTCCCCTGCCACCCTCTCCACAGGGAGACGCCACACTTAAGGCTTGGTGGCAATCATTCTTCTAACTGGTGGCACCTATTTTTCTGGACCAAAATGCCTTTAGCTTTGTTTATAAATAAGGGGCTTCCTCTTCATTTGTTACTTACACCTTGATTAGCTAAATTGAGTTTTCTTTAACTGACTCTCCATTCTCCGTTCTAATTAATATTTCTTATAAAATAGGTTTAACTCTTTTTGAGTTCAAACCAATTTCTTTAATTCTTTTTTAATTCGCAGAATATAAGATTTTGGCCTTTTGAGCCTCAAATTAATTCTCTTTGAATTAATTTGAATTTTTTAAGACCTTGGACTAAGTTTGGACTAATTAATTAGAACTTGTAATTAATTAAAAGATACTTGGACTAAATTCAACTTCATAGAGCAAAAAAGTGGAACTCCTATCTGGTAAGGCCCTCCAACTGTCACCACCTTAAAAGACTCGAAGAAAGATAAAAATTGGACTTTCAATCAAACTTAGAATAACTCAAAATCAAACTTTTAATCAGACCCAAAACCAGACTTTTAATCTGACTTAAACTCAAAACTTTTTTCAAATCGGAACCAAAACTTTTCGCAAGAAGGGCAAACTACGCAGATTTTTATTCCCATTCAAAAGGATATATAGGCATGCTTAAATTAAGCATCAAATCCAAAAGCCTAAAGATTATTTTTTTCCCCTTTCGTTATTTAAATTGAGCAATTTGGAAAATTTGTAATTAACCTAGAACCCATAAGAGTTAGAGTTAATATCTCCAATTGAATAATATTGAGGAATCTGTGATTAACTTAGGACCCATAAGGGCTAGAATTAATATCCTCAATTACTGGTGATATAATTGCTTTAATTTCTTTTATTTCTTTGAATGTATAATTTACTACTTTCTGATTTATTTTTCGCTTTCCATCCATAAATCCATATGATTAAATGCTCGCTAAAAATTATATTTTTAAGTAATAATTAAGTTGAAGCCAAATTGAATTTTCTTAACCGAAAACCTAATCCCTAAATTCGAACTCAATTCGAAGGTTTAGTGCATTTTATCCTTGAGTTATAATTAGAGTCAAAATTGAATTTTTTACCTTATATTTTTTTCAACAAAAATAAATTAAGGTGGCGACTCTCTGAAATTCTTAAAATCAAAAGATAAACATAAAATCACCATCATCTTCTCAAAAACAAAAAGTGACAGCCGCTTCTATATAGGACCGAGCCCCCTAAATGAGCATTCAAATTCCTTGAGTGGACCGGACTGACGCTCAGGCGAGGTCTCATAGTTAGATACATGTATGTATGGAAATATTTACCTTTGATGGATTGAGTACATATATTTGTTAGGTTACTTAATAGGCTCATTTCACCTTCCATTTCATAGGACTAGTGTGTTTTATATGTGTGAAATGTTTATATATTCAATTGTTTATATATCTCATAAAATATTGCACAAATAAACTATTCATTCATTAAAAGTATATATAAGTTCTCTTTTATTTAAACCTTTAGCTTATAGTGGAAGCTGGCTGTAATGGCCGGATTGGTTAGGGCCCTTACCTAGATCTCTAGATAAGGTGGTCTGCTCCTTTACCAGGGATACAAGTGCCATTTATTTTCTTGAGGAAAAAAATACTTTGCATATGTGGTGTCGGTAATACTTAAAAAGTCAAGTGTGTAACTCTTTTTCTCCAGTTTGGTTTATCCTTATTCGTTAAATTTTTGTCCTCATTTATCTTATATATTTATATTTTTTAATTATGTTTTTAATAAATTTTAGTAGTTTTTAGTTTATGTTTCTAATAAATTGTGTCTAATGAGCATATTATAGAATTTGTGTTTTTAAACTCTTTTGTGGGTGTTCTGAATGAAAAAGAAGCAAGTTAAATAGGATGGAAACCCTATGGGCATAGAACCTAAGCCAAAGTTATGAAGATATTAAAAAGTCCCCAAGGCCTTGGCACTATTCACCAAGGCCATGGCCTTGACATTTCACCAAGGTCATAGAGACCAAATAATTGTAAAGGTCCCAAGGCCTCAGCCTTCCTTTAAGGCCTTGGCACTATTCACCAAAGTTATGGCCTTGACATACTATCAAGGGCGTGAGCCCTCTCCAAAATTGTCACAGCCCAACTTAGGAGCCATGACGGTCTTAGGGTATGGGTGATGCTATTGCTACCAATACCACGAAGAACCCATTAAATAAATCTATATGGCATGCATACACAAATAAGCTTAAAATAGCTTAAGCAAGACAAACAAAAACGGGCAGCATCTCCTCTATTTAAGGAGCATGCCCTGGATAAAGACATATAATATATAACACTTCTATAACAATCTCATCCAACAACAGATCCCTCTGGATCTCCACAATTCTTAAGCTCAACATAGCTCAATATGCAACATTGCATAAAATATATTATATAACTTATATATAACCCATAAACATCAAACTTAGCTTATATATATACAATCTCCATCAAAATAACTTAATAACTTTAAACTCCAAGCCAAAATAATATATACAAACCAGATGCAAACAAACACATATAAACTTATATGCCAACTATGTACAGTACCATGGAATATAACTATATACTTTATTTACAAAACTTTGTACATTGGAGTTTACATTAATCTTATCACTTCCAAGGCGGAGAAAAATGCCCTTGGACCTCGTTCCTCACTGCTAACCTGAAAAGACAAACCACTAA
>CANXYC010056025.1:0-18214 GCA_948193065.1 Aleurites moluccanus
TTGGTTTGCAAGCTTAAGAAATCTATATATGGATTGAAACAAGCTTCCCGTCAGTGGTATCTTAAGTTTCATGATGTTATCACTTCATTTGGTTTTGAAGAGAATATTATGGATCAATGTATATACCGAAAGGTCAGTGGGAGTAAGATTTGTTTCCTTATTCTATATGTAGATGATATTTTACTTGCAACCAATGATAAAGGATTACTATATGAGGTGAAACAATTCCTCTCAAAAAACTTTGATATGAAGGATATGGGTGATGCTTTTTATGTCATTAGCATCAAAATTCAGAGAGATAGATTTCGAGGCATTCTTGGTTTATCTCAAGAGACCTATATCAACAAGGTTTTAGAGAGATTTCGAATAAAAGATTGTTCACCAAGTGTAGCTCCCATTGTGAAAGGTGATAGGTTCAATTTGGGCTAATGTCCGAAAAATGATTTTGAGCGGGAACAAATGAAAAACATTACGTATGCTTCAGTTGTTGGAAGCTTAATGTATGCTCAGGTTTGCACTAGACCTGACATTGCATTTGTAGTTCGGATGTTAGGAAGATATCAAAGTAATCCAGGCTTAGATCATTGGAAAGCTGCAAAAAAGGTCTTGAGATATCTTCAAGGCACAAAGGACTACATGCTTATGTATAGACGAACCGATAATTTGGAGGTGATTGGCTACTCTGATTTAGACTACGCTGGCTACATTGACTCAAGAAAATCCACATCAGGATATATTTTCATGCTAGCTGGTGGAGCTGTATCTTGGAGAAGCGCAAAGCAGAGTTTAACTGCTACTTCCACTATGGAGGCTGAGTTCATATCTTGTTTCGAGGCAACTTCACATGGTATATGGATGAAGAGTTTCATCTCTGAGCTTAGAATTATGGTTTCAATTTCTAGGCCTTTGAGGTTGTATTGTGATAATTTAGCTGCTGTATTTATGGCTAAGAATAATAAAAGTAATAGTCGAAGTAAGCACATCGACATCAAGTATCTAGCCATAAAAGAATGTGTTAAGGATAAAATAGTGCATATTGAACACATCAGCACTGATTTTATGATTGTTGATCCTTTGACTAAGGGCATGCCACCACATAAATTTAAGAATCATGTTGAAAGAATGGGACTTGGTTCCTTAATGTAATTTTTCGTTATAAGAACGATATTGTTTTAATGAAACTCTTAATATGATGTTTTCTCATTAAGTTATGTATACATATTAATTTTATTTGCTTTGGAAAACATCTTTGAAGTTAGGAACTAGAATAAACATATGGTTTATTCATTAAGTTATATGGAGAGATTGTTGAGAAGTATAAAACTTTGTGATACATGGAAGAGAATACTTAATTTTAGGTGTTATCGCCATGATTCATATGTTTTTATTTCTCACTATATAAAATGGTGGAAAACGTGGATCAAGTGGGAGAATGTAAGTTATTTTTAGTTTCCTTTTTTAATGGAGTTGGCCACTCCGTTAAAGGTAGTGGTCCACTTCTCTCCCCATTTCCTTCTGTCATTTTCTGTAAAAAAAAAACTACCCATTATCACCATTAACTGTGATGGGCAGTTAATGGTGAAGGGTATGTGTAGAGGTCCCTAGGTTTACTTTCAAAATACAAAAAATTCACCATCTGAATTTGAGAGAAAAAATCCAGAAAATTAGCTTTGTAATTCGTAGCTATTCCTGCAACAACAACAAGTAATGGCTGGAGATATTTATGATTTAATTTTCGCTACATTATGTTATATATATAAAGCATGATTATTTTTAGTTAATTTTATTTTAGCTATTCATATTTTATATAATTTGCTCTTACAACTGAATGAGTCAAAATAAAATTTTTGCACGTCACTTATTAATAGTTTAGATTTTTATGCTGTAGCAAATCCAAAAAATAATTTTAGGAGGACAAACTTTTGTGCATAAAAAAAATTGAGAGGAAAAAACTTATGGAGTTAGTGAAAAAAAAGGAGAGAATATAATGAGTTGTCATTTTGTTTGTGGCTAATAAGAATATTATTTATTGGTCCAAAGTAATTAAAATTTTCTTTTAAAATAGTTATTATAATGGGCTTAATGTTATAGCTTTTTAATTAAGCCTGTTATAAACATTTTAAATTAGTTATTTATTATTTTGAATAAGTCCAAGTATCCAACCCAAATGAATAAATGCATAAGAACTATTATTACAAGAATACATAACATTATATGATGGGATTGAGAAGGATTATTATATATTTTTATATAATAGTTTATTATGTGTCATATTTAAGGTATTTAAAAAATTTTATAAAAATTTTTAAAGATTATAATTTGATAATGTTTGATGTAATAAATTTAATGATGTAATTTTTTATATTAAAAAAAATCAAATGAACTGCTAAAAATATATTATTAATACGTTAAATTTAGTCCATTATATATAATATATAAAATTTATAATATATTTTTTCTATCCATTTAATTTTTATTTAATATAAAAAATGCATCATTAAATTTATTACATAAAAAACTATCAAATTATAATTTTTAAAAATTTTTATAGAATTTTTTAAGTACTTAAAATATGACTCATGAGAAGTTATTATGTAAAAATATACAGCAGCCTCCTCAAGCCTATATGATGCTATTCAAAAAATTTTAAACTAATAATGAAAAATTGTTATGTAAACAAAACACTGTAATAATGGTAGAAAAAAAATTAATTTACATGATTTGATAATATTTATGGAAAAAATTTGTTACAGAATTTCACTTAGAGAAAACAATTAATTTGTAATAATATCATATTAAAAGTGGATTGTGTCCTTAAAAAGATGTGCCTTTTCATATAAAAATTATTAGGATTTAATTATTGTTAATTTGAAATTCAAATTTAGTATTTTTTTTTTATGTAAAATATTTAAATTTGGGATATAAATGCAAGAAAGATGAAGAGCCGTGTGTCAGTAGTTTAATAAAAACATCTCCATATATATATATATATATAATGTGATGGTAGTGAATTATTATAATAATTAATATTTTTATAATCAGATTGAATATAAATTTTTAATTCAATCAAATTTAATTTGGTTCAATTATCAACCTTCACTTAAGGCTAAAAAAAAAAAATCAATTGTTGCCACTTAGACTTGAAAGCATAACCTCCTCAATATATGTCAAGATTTTAACCATTTAATCCAAATATTAGTTATTAACAATCTCTCCTCAAAACAGTTCTATATTATTAAAATAAAAATATTAATAACCAGTTTTTAAAATAAACAAACAATAAATTTAGTATATGGTAAAATAAATTAACTTTTAAAATAAATATACAATGATTTTAAAATATTTTGTAAAATAAATTTAAATTTTTAAAATAGATTAATGGTAAAATTTGAATATATTGTAAAATAAATTTAAGTTTTTTTACATTAAAAATTAATTTTTTTTTATTTACATAAAAAATTTATTATTTTTAAATTTCTTAATATCTTTTTATTCTATTACTATTTCAAATTCTAAAATTATGTTTATATATTATTTATTTTAAATTATTCTCTTAAATTACTCATAAAATTTTATTTTATTCATATAAAATATTATATAATATTAATTTAATTATTCAAAATTAAAATCTAGCTTGACTCTGATTAAGATTCTAACCTTTAACCCTTTTTCTTTATCGATTTGAAGACTGCTTTGGGTTTGAAAACATGGCTCTCAAAGCCTTAGAGATAGTTATTCTTGGTGCTCTTCCTCAACTAAGATCTATAGGGTAAAAATTGAAGAGAAAAAGGTACAAAGATGAAAAATAAATGTGTTTTTATTTTTTCTATCATTATCAATTGTTTTTTTTTTTTTTTTTTTTTTTTTTTTTGGTCATTCTTTACTATGGTTGAATTTGGAAATTTGGATATTCATGATGATAAGGTGGCAACTAGTAAGAGTGAGCATAGTGATGAGTGTCCGAATAATAAAGTGAGTGAGAGAGAAGAGATGGAGGGAAGGGGCGCGTGGGGGTGGAGGAGAATGATAATAGCAGAATATGTATACAACATTTCAACAAAATTGAAAATTAAAGATATAGTTAGCATTATAATCTATTATTCAATGTTGACAACTTATCACCTATTAGTAGCTAAACCAAATGATACAAGTCGGCATTCAAGTGTTACATTCCGATTCTAGTGGTGCAACTATCTTAGAGTAAGAATAAGTTTAAGAGACATCAAAAATTCATAGAATTGACTGTCCCAAAAGTCATAGGATTATAGTTATACTATGAAGAGCACAAAATTATTATCAAATTAAAGATAGCTCTAATTTGAATTAAGATAATATTTTCGATTTACAGTATTTAAATAATTTATTAGTGTTTTTCTTAATTTAAACCCACACCCTAAATTTTTTTGGATAAAAATTATTATACTAACGTTCGTCATGCACTCAAAATTTAGATTAAACACAAACTAATAAATTGATTAAATTCAAAGTATCAAGATATAAATACTAACATGAATCACCTAATTAATTCTATTAAATCTCCTAGAAAATGAGATTTAATTCATGATAAAATTAATAACTATAAACACATTCAATTATATTCATTATAATCAAACAAATATAATTAAATAAATCAAAGAGTTTAGAGGAAAATAAATTTTAATCAAAAGTAGATCAATTCCCAAATTAATGCTCGCGGTCATGACGTTTCAATCCAAAAATAATTCAAATATATCAACCAAATATGAAAATTACAGCTGATAATTTCAATTACAAAGCGGAGAACAAAGATGTCACTAGGTACAGATCACCTAGAACACCTCTAATACAAAGGAAGAAAAACAATAAAACAAACCCTAAAATTGGCCACTGAGTCTCAACCTAAAAGAAAAGAAAAAGAAAATTATGAACTTAGAGTATAATGTGGAATTCCCTAGCTTATATGCTCCATTTTTGACTTAATAAGCAAGAAACATAATCCCTCATTTTGTTCCTTCAATCAAGTTATTTGTTGGCAAATTAAATCCCTTCCAAATTTGTTGATTATTGTCTTTTAATTTGGATTTGAAATTCAAAAGAAAACTACATTGTCTTGACTGAATAAACTTATTTTCAAATAGGACTTTACAGACTTATATGACTGAATACAGGCGTGGAATAGCTAGATCAGAGGAACACTAGCTTGGAGGATGTTTAGGGGCGTGGAATGCTTGAATGACCACGGGCATGAATTAAAAATAAGGGCATGGAGGCTAAAGCCCATCCACAGGCTTGGAAATCACTCAAGGTCGTGGGTCTTGAGCCTTGGTTATCCATGACTATGGATAAGGTCCACGGCTATGGGGGCTTACCCTTGGCTTTTGTTCCTACTGGCTCCATGGACTTGGGTCAGGCCCAAGTCTCTGACTCCAATAGACTCAGTTTTCTAATAATCAAGGCTTCGATTATAGCCAACAAAAGTCCTAAACACCCTAATAAAATATTTCTAATTTGTTGCAAAAAAATTAAAGAGTAATTAAAGAAAAGGATCAAAGAAGTTTGTGACCCAAGGGAGAGAGAGGGTGAGCAATTAATTGTGTGAGCAAAGTGAGCAAGTGGGCAATGGTGAGAATTAAAGAAAATAAAATAAAAAGAACAAAAGTGGCATAAGAAACAAATGGGAATTTTAAGGTTTTGATGAAATGTATGAATGGAAACTAGGGTCATTAAGTTTCCTAATTAGGTTAAACATATAAGGGATTTATATCTAACAATAAAAAATTTAATGCAAAGTATCAAATTAAAGAAAATCCTAATTTGAATTAAGACTATGTTCTTGATTTATCGTCTTTAAATAATTTAGTATTTTTTCTTGATTTAAATCCATACCCTGGATCTTTTAGGATAAAAATCGGTATATGAATGTTTATCAAGCACTCATAATATGGATTAAGCACAAACTAATAAATTGATTAAATTCAAGACATAAAGATATAAACCTAGCATGCATCACCAAATTAGTACCATTAAATCCCTAGAAAGTAAAATTTAGTTCAAACTAGAATCAATAATAATAAACACATTAATAAATTCAATTATATTCATCAAGATCAAATAAATACAATTAAATAAATCAAGATTTTAAAGGAGAAGAAATCTTATTACAAAATAGTTTGATTCCAAATTGACGCTTACGGTCATGATGCTCCAATCCATAATTGATTCAAATACATAAACTGTCACGTCCCGATTTCGAGATACGACGGTCCTAGGATACGGGAGATACCAGAGGTGACCGGCACCTATAGAACCAAGTATCACATGCAATTACTAATTATCATCAATTTATTAATCAATTACCTAATTATTATTCATTCTGTCAATCTGTAATCTGTCTGTAAATTATACTGCAATTGGCTGTAACATTCATCATATCATGTCATATCATTAATTATACTCCATAATATGCCATACATATATGTTCATAAACTAACTATACTACATACAACCCATGGAGCAGTTAGATTATGAACATACAAAAAATACAGTGTTTATAAATAATTACACTGCAGGAATCCACAGAGAGTCAAAAGCTGAGATTTATGCCTCATACTTTGTACCTAGAAATGGGAAACAATAAAAGGGTGAGTATATAAGATACTCAGTGAATCAAATATGCATCAATAATAAATATGAACTGGAACATCAAATAAAGATAGGCAGATAGAATGATAATATCAGTCTGCTCACAATTATCAGAATACAGAATCAAGTTACAGAAGATAGCTATAGAATCAATAATCAAGACCATGGAAGGTATATCACATGGATACGACAGATGTAGGGTCATGAAACTCATATCACATGTATCATCATGTGTCAATCAACATAGGACCGATCAGGTCTTATGGCTAAGACTGTTAACCCTTTCCAACTAGGGTATCACTATACAATGTGCACATTGCCGACAGTATGTACCCACTACCCTGTCGGAGCGGCAGCTTTATCAAACCACATCAGAGTCAATGAAAGTAAGGAACAAGTCAATAGATACCATTATACAACAATGGTATCACCAAGTATTAATAATTTATTATCAAAAAATTCAAGTAGTAATATAACCAATGGAATAGCAATAACAAGCAGATATACAATGACAAAGGCTTTGGCAAACAACAACGGGATGGAACATAGGTTAGTCATATATGAACAAAAGGTTGGCACAATTGACATGTCAATATCGCTGGTGATGATGACATTTAAATGGTAGGCCTATGGATGAAAATAATGATAGGCCTATGAATTTTGAACTAGGCATTTTAACAAACATTTGGTGGGCAACTTTGGATGGACAATTTGACAAGGTTTTGGTGCAACTCCAATATTGCCACATTAATTATCAACAATAAACAATATAGAAAATTGATTAAGCATTAGATATACAACAATAAATAATAATTAAAGGGTCAAAATGGCAAGGAAAAATCATAGAAAAACAAGCAAAAACCTAGGCAATGAATAGTAACCTAGGTTTGGCCAATAAAGGAAAAAAAATGGAGGATTTCAATCAATATTCTAATACATTAGGCATATAATTTGATGCATAAAAGACTCACCTCACACTTCAAATTGGTTTGGAAAATTGATTTTCCACCTAAAGCTTCAAAGGAGGCAAAATTCACAACTTTGTAATTTTTGATTTTCTACAACAAACCAACCACAAAAATTTCATCAATTAGCCTATAATTAACATAATTTAAGCTTAATTAATATAAAGTAACTCAAAATCAAATAGCTAGTTCATACAACTTAGGTTAGGGTTTGGAAAATTAGGGAAAAATACCAAATGCATCAATTGATGCAATCAAATATAAAACACATTCTATTTGACATCTATAACATCTAAATCAAACATAAAATCAAACAAATCAACTCATTACCTCTTAAGGATGGTTAGGCCGAAATTTACAATGAGTTGGTTCTTGAAATTCTTTGATTTTCCAAGTAAATCAAATGTTGGATTTAAGTTTTCTTTGATTTAACTTAATAAATTTGAAAGAAATTGGTGGGGAAAAGAAGATGAAATTTTCAGCCAAAGAGAGGAGAAGAAGAAGATGAAGAAAAATGGCTAAGTGTGGCTTATATACTAAGTCATAAATGGCAAATTTTATTTTAGTCTTTAAATTTTCCATAAATCATACTTTTGTCATATTTTCTTCTATAATTAATTCTGACAATTCTGTTGAGAATTAGATTTCAAAGTTAGGATTTAAATAGCTTATTTTTATTTATACTTTATTATAAAAATAGTTTCAGAATTATTCTGAAACTCAGACAATCCATTTTCACTATACCCCTAAAGTTCTATTTATTTACGGTTTTGTCATTACTTACTTTTTTAGTATTCCTAAACATTTTTCACGTCTTTCTTTTCACCATAATTACACATGCATTTATATGATTCCTTACCCCCTGGTCTGAATCAAAAATTCATTTGTGGACCGGACTGCTGTTTTCTCGACAGTGTTATTGATACTGACGTTTTCCAGGATAATATCTCATTTTGCATTCTAATTGTGTTTCTAAAATTATTTTTAGTTATTTCGATGATTCCAAACCAAAAACTGATAACAATAACATGCTAAATTCTACCCCCCCTTTAAATAAATATGTCCTCGAATTTAAAAATAAACACATACCTCACTGTTGGAACAGGAATGGATACTTGTCCTTCATGTTTTGCTCGCTTTCCCATGTGCACTATTCCATCAACTAGTTCCTCCAAAGCACTTTTACTATTGTGATCTCTTTGTTTCTCAGTTGCCTGACTTGTCTATCAGTAATCTCCACTGGTAGCTTCTCATATGAAAAGTCTTCGTTAACCCCAATATCTTGTGCCTCCAATATATGTGATGGATCATATACATACTTCTGCAGCATAGAGAAATGGAACATTGTATGAATATGACTCAAATTTAGAGGAAGAGCCAACCTGTATGCCACATTGCCAATCTTCTCAAGTATCTCAAATGGGCTTATAAATCTTGGTGATAGCTTCCCTTTCTTCCTAAGTCTCATAACACCTCTTATTGGTGAGATCTTAAGAAAGACATGGTCACCAACTACAAAATGAATATCTTTTCATTTTGGATCGGCATAACTCTTTTGTCTGCTGAAAGCTGTCTTCATCCTTTCCTTAATGATAGGCACCTTTTCCATCATTTCCTTTATCAATTCTAGGCCCTTTAACTGTTTCTCACCCGGTTCCACCCAACATATTAGAGATCTGCACTTTTTACCATACAGTGCTTTATAAGGAGCCATTCCGATAGAAGAATGATAATTGTTGTTGTAGGAGAATTCAATCAGCGGAAAATACTGATACCAATTACCTTTAAAATCCAGAACACATAACTGCAGCATATCCTCAAATGTCTAGATAGTTCTCTCTGATTGTCCATCGGCCTATGGATGGACAGTTGTACTGAACTGTAATTGGGTACCCATAGCCTCCTGAAACTTCTGGAAAAATCGAGAAATAAACTGCGTACCCCTATCTGATATGATCATCAATGGTACTCCATGAAGCCATACAATTTGTCCACATACAACTGTGTATGATGAGCTGCAGAGCAACTAGTCTTCACTTCCAGGAAATGAGCAGACTTTGTCAATCGACCTATAATAACACATATGGAGTCATAACCTCGTGTAGTCCTCGGTAAACAGATTATAAAATCCATAGTAATCTGCTCCAATTTCCACTCGGGCAACTCAATCTCCTGAAGCAAACCAGATAGCTTTTGATGCTCAAACTTAACCTGCTGACAGGCTAAATATGTAGAAACAAACCGAGCTACATCCCTCTTCATACCAAGCCACCAATACACATCCCTCATATCATGGTACATCCTGGTAATCCTTAGATGTACATTATATGATGAATAATGGGCCTCTCTCATAATCTGATTCTATAGCCCATCAATGTCAGGTACACATATCCGCTTCCCACACTTCAGTATATCATTCTCTATTGTGAACTCTGTTGCCCTACCATTCTGAACATCACCCTCAAGCTTAAGTAAGTATAAATCCCTATCTTGTGTCACCTTAATATCATCAATCAATAGTGATTTAACACGAAATTGGGCTATCAGAGCCTGATTACGATCTTAGGATCCCAAATCCAACTCTGTACCTATATCAGCTAACTCTTTCATCTGAATGATTAATGGTCTCTTGACAACCGAAATGTGAGCTAGACTACCCATAGACTTCCAACTCAGTGTATCTGCTACTACATTAGCCTTGCTTGGATGGTAAAGGATTTCATAATCATAATCCTTAAGCAATTCAACCCATCTGCGCTACCGGAGGCTCAGATCCTTCTGCTGAAGTATATACTGCAAACTCTTATGATTAGTATATATCTCACATTTAGACCCATACAAATAATGTCTCCAGATTTTCAATGAAAACACTACTGCTGTCATTTCTAAATCATGTGTCGGATAGTTCACCTTATGCTTCTTTAATTGTCTAGAAGCATAAGCAATCACTTTCCGAAGCTGCATCAAAACACACCCCAATCCAACTCGGGAAGCATCACAATACACTATAAACTTCTCATCCTCTAATGGTAATGCTAACACTGGAGCACTAGTGAGGTAAGACTTCAAAGTCTGAAAACTGCTCTCACATTCATCAGTCCACAGATATCTCTCCTGTTTTCGAGTCATCTTAGTCAACGGAGCAGCAATTTTGGAGAAATCCTTTACAAACTGCCTGTAGTATCCTATCATACCAAGGAAATTACAGATCTCAGAAACACTAGTAGGCCTTTGCTACTGCTTCAATCTTCTGAGGATCTACCTTAATATAATCCTCACAATTCACTTGCCCTAGAAATCACACTTCAATTAACCAGAACTGGCATTTAGACAACTTAGCATATAACTGATGCTCTCCAAGTGTCTGCAGTACAATCCTCAAGTGCTCTGAATGCTCCTCCTCACTCCTGAAATAGATAAGAATTTCATCAATGAACACTATGACAAACTTATACAAGAATGGTTTAAACACCCTGTTCATCATATCCATGAATGCAGCCGGTGCGTTAGTCAATCCGAATGGCAACACCAGGAACTCATAATGCCCATATCGGGTCTTGAAGGCAGTCTTGGGTATATCACCCTTTTTGATTCTCAACTAGTGATACCCATTTCTCATATCAATCTTTGAGAAATGACTAGTACCCTGCAACTTATCAAATAGATCATCAATCCGTGGCAATGGATATTTATTCTTCACTGTCACCTTGTTCAGCTGCCTATAATCAATGTACATTCTCAAAGAACCATCCTTCTTCTTCACAAATAACACCTGAGCACCCCACGAAGAACTATTTGGTCTAATAAATCCTCTATCCAATAACTCCTACAACTGCACCTTTAACTCTTTCAATTCTGCTAGTATCATTCTGTACGGAGGAATGGATATCGAATCGGTACCTGAATACACCTCAATCTCAAACTCTATCTCCCTATCTGGGGGTAAACCTGGCAATTTATTAGGGAAGACATCAGGAAACTCCTGGACTACTAGTATCTAATCAATCTCTACAGAAGTCTTCTGTACATCTATTACATAAGCCAGGTATGCTGAACAACCTTTCCCTATCATCCTTCAAGCCTGGATAGCAGAAACAAAACTTATTCCAAATTCTCGTTGATCACCTAGGAATTCAAACTCTGGTTGCCTCTCAAGCTAGAATTTAACCCTCTTCTCATAACAGTAAATAACTGCAAGATGTGTCGTTAGGCAATCTATACCAAGGATCACATCAAGCTCTAACACAAGCAGTTCAATCAAATCAACACGCAAAATGTTATCATCTATCTTAATCACACAATCAGGGTAATAATAATCCACTTCTATACTCTTCCCCATAGGTGTAGTTATCACTAGAGGCACACTCAATAGTTGTTTCTCCTTATTCAACTTAGGTACAAACTGGGATGAAACAAATGAATGTGTAGCGCCATAGTCACACAATGCTTCAGTAATCTCATTATGTATTAAAATAGTACCTATAACCACATTATCCGATCTCTGTGCCTCTTTGAGTATTGACAGCAAAGACTCGCCCTTGACTTCTGTTTGTTGGGGCCTGACTGCTGCTCAGTGCCTATCATCTGTCTCTGCCCCTACCAGAAGCCTTTCTAGCAACATTCTGACTCATCTGAATCATAGGCTGAGACACTGTAGCAGATGGTTGTTGATCACCCCACAAAAGACATATGCTGATAAAATGACCATACTGCCCATATTTCAGACAAGCACCTATCTGACATCGATACTCCCCTCCATGCCTTCTACCATAGAAACCACAAATAGGCATACTAGGCATCTGTGCTGCAGGTCAAGAAGAACCCTAAGAATAAGCAGGTGCAAACTGCACTGAAGGTCCTCTACTCTATGTCCTCCTCCTCTGACTGCTAGATATAGGTCTCTGATCAAACCTGGACACTAGCTCAATCTTTCTAGGCTGGGAGCTGCTATCCCCTCTCCTACCCTGTGATTTAGGTCCTCCCTTCCTCTTCTGATCCATCTTTGCTCTCTCTGACTTGTATTTTTCTTCCATCTGATTAGCCTTATCGATGATGGTAGTCAGAGATGTGAACTCTGTAGCCAGAAGGGCATTATGCAATGAGGGATGCAAACCCCTCCTAAATCTGCTGATCAAGTCTGCCTTGGTAGGAGCAATCTGTGTAGCATACCTACTCAATATGATAAACTCCTCAGCATACTCCTCCATTGACCTACTACCCTGCTCGAGCTGCTCAAACTGAATCAGATTTCTGGTCTTCACGCCCTTTTGTTAAGAACTCATCAATCAGCCCTTGTCTGAACTCAACCCAAGTAGGAGGATGATCACTATACAATCTAGGCTCCATCCATCTAGAAAACCATGTCCAGGCTTTCCCCTTCAACAATAACCCAACCAACTCCACTGCTCTAATATCAGAATAAGGTAGTCTCCTCACTACCTTCTCAACCTGCTCAAGGAAATCAATTGGCTCATCGGCTTTGTCACCCCTGAACTCTAGAAGATTTAGTTTCAGAAAGTTAAACATAAATATTCCGCCCTCATCAATAACTCGGCGGGCTCCCTGTACAACAGGCTCTCTAGGAACCACAATTGGCTGTACAGTAGCTGGAGCAATAGGTACTGCAGCTGGTGCAACAGGGGGTGGCACTACTGCTGGAACTGGTGGCGGCGACATATTTTATCGTTCCCACCTCAACTTTGCTAGTTCCTGACGCAACTGGTGGTAGTCGTAACTCCCTTTGTCTCTGTCCCAACTATAGGTCTAGTGCCCCCTCAGTCTCCAAGTCCTACTCTAGCTCACGTATCAGAGTGACCCTCCTTATCTTCTTAATAGGCCATACTATCTCAATGACCCAAGGGTCGTAACCCTCTAGCCTACCTGACAAACCAGCTAGCGCACAAAGTGTATACTGCTCCTCTAGACATTTGTTATGACCTAGGATACGGGGCCAGTGATGAGAGAAATAGGGAATGCGAGTTCATCTATTGGAACTCCTTAAGGCTAGCCCATCTGCCACAAATCTCTAGTCTCCTGATAGAATGAAGTCATATGGATGCCTAACAGATAGACCATCCTATAGCCATAACTCATGGTAATGAAAGAGCGGATTTCATGCCAAAGGCAAAACTAGAGAAAGTCCTTAGGGCCCAACTTAAGGAGCCAACTGATCCATTCCCACTCCAAGTCAAAACAGATTAGGGTCATGCACATATGATACCTCATGGCTATGTGGGGCATCCTATCGAGAGGGCCCACCACCTGGAGGTGGTCCTTAATTCAAACCTGAAAAAATAATAGTAATGAGACCAAATTCCAAGCAAAAAGGAAATTGAAAGAAAAATAAATATATATAAAAGCAGAAAAATTGTCCAAAGGGAGAATCATTTTCTAACCAAAAAGATCACTGTGCTAACTAACCAAATACCTCAGTCCTACAATGGTTGTCCAGACAATGCAAGGTCTAAGCCAAAATTATACTGTTGATAGAGAAACCCTGCCTCATCTAGGCTACCAGCTCAACTACCCTGATATCCCCCAGCCTAGGGAGCTGGAAGACATACATCCAACCATCAAGCACAGCACCATGGCTGTCATCTGCAATCTCTGCCTGCCAGAATTTCACTGGTCTATGAACTCAACAATAATCGTAGTCAGATTGATGTAGTCATCCACCACCATGGAATTGGCCATGTCGCGGCTTAGCCATAAGAGCTGCTGGAAAGAATGAAAATGGCCCACCTTGTACTCTAGGATGGCAAGAGTAGCATTCGGACTACTGTTGAGGATGGAGCTAAACTCCTCAAAAATAAGGCATAACTCCTTCATGCTTGCCCCTAAACCAAAAGACATGATTAACCGGATCCTAGAACCTTAGATGGGCCTTCAAAAAATCTCAATCTCATATCTCCCCAAATTAATCTTCTGTACTTTATCTAAGTTTTTGGTCCACAAGAACATGTTGTGGCTAAAAAAGGATACTATGGGTAGAAAGTTTTATAAAAAAGAGAAAAAGAAAGTGATTAATTTGACAAAGAATCAAAATTGAGTTGTAGGGCAATATGGGACTATTTATAGAATTTTGAAGAAGTATGCAATACCAACAAACCATATAAGGTTACGCGCCTTTTAATAAGTAAAATCACTAAGTACATTTAATTAAAAAAAATATTATTACACAGTGGAGTATAATTTAGTAATAAATACATATTCTTCTAAACAATAGATTTAGAATCGATTCCCTTTTTTTAATATTTAAAAATAAAAAATAAAATAAAATTATTAAAAACAAGAAAAAATAAAATTTAGAGTTAAACTGGGAGAAGAGGAAGATGGTTATTAAATTTCATTATTATGATATTAAATTTTTTTTTTTTGATAAGTGCGGGTATTTATGTACATTTAAATTTATAGATTTACGAGCATTAATGTGTTGAATGTATATAAAATTAGAAATTGCAAGGGACTAATAGGTCATTTAAAAATTCAAGTACCACATTTACATAAAGTTGAGAGTAAATTATAATTTTTCTTTTTCTTTTTTTCTTTTTAAATATGGGATGTTATTAAAAAAAAAAAACTTATAAAGGAATAATTAATTAATCTAATAATAAAAGGGAAAAAAAAAAAAGTCATCATCAGAAACTAGGAACAACTCATGTGGTGCAATGCCCCACCGTACACGTGAAGGAGTCGTTTTCCAATTGGGTCGCACGTTGGGATAGTTTCAGTTTCAATAATTTTATTTTTATTGAAAAAATATATTTTTATTTTTCCTCGCTCAAGACATATTTTCATTGAATTTTTCAATTATTAGGGTGGATGTCAAATTTATTAAAACGATAAAATCAAATCAAATCCTTTAATTTGACAGAAATAGTATATTAAAAATTCTATTTGATTTATATTATAATTTTTTTTTTCAAACTAAATCGAATCATATATATTTATTATTATTATAATAAAATATATTTAATTTAATTTTATGTACAATGACATATTTTTTTAATCTAATATTAATTTAAAATTTTAAAAAAATATTATTCATTAAAATTAATTAAAAATAAATAATAAAAAATTTAATTTTTAAAAAAAATATAAATTTTGAGATTGTTAATTAATAAAATAGATAAATTTTATATTGTTTATTAAATTATTTTTAATTTTTTTTATAATCAATATTTTATCAATTTTTTCTAAATTTATAATAAAATAATAATGATTTATAAAAAAATATTTTTGGTTTAAAATTTATAAATTGAAAATCAAATCGAATTTAAATCGTTGATTTGACTATAATAATAATTTAATTTGATTTAAAAAATTTTAAACTAAAAAAATTAATTTAATTTAATAATAATCATTCAAATCGATTAAATCAAATCGATATCACTCTTAATTTTAATTTTCTCATTAATGCAATTTTCAAACTTGTTATACATGCGAGTGTAGCCCCACCAAAGAGACATACATGCTCACACGGATGCAATATAATAATAATAATGAAGGATAATTATTTTAATATTTTAATATTTTATTATGTTATATTAATAAATTCTTACATATTTAAAGTTATATTAAAAAATTTCTATATTTTGATTCAGTTAAAACTTATTAAAAATTCGTTAAATCAATAAAAAAATATAATATCTTTTATTTTTATTTTAATTTTCACTTAAATACCATAACACCAAAATTTTTATTTTTACCGTCACCATCCCCACAACTACCAACAACACCCATGGTTGAGGTGGAGGAAAGGCGGAGGAGCCGCAGCCACACCCACCAAAGAGCAGGTTCCAAATATTTCTTATTGCATTACCAGTCCTCCTTTATAGCGTAAGTATATGATCCCTTTCGCTGTTTTTGCTCTTTCATTTGAAGATAGCTTAGATTCTAAATTCTTTGTTGAATTTTAAAGCAAGTTCTGTCTGAATCTATTTGGGTATGTTTTAGGTAAGATATATTTTTAAGTCTCAATTATCAGGTCAATTTGTTTTTCTTATTGTTTTAATCCATTGAATACATATTAATTAATAAATACTTGTTAAAAAAAGAACGTTTCTAATTGGCTATTAGGTATCAGAGGTTGTCTTTGGAAATGGCAGATTGGGCACAGAGAGAGAAAGAGAGAGAGGGTAGGTAACCCCAGCTCCCGCTACTGTTGGATGACACCGCTACCACCATCACCTTGCCCATCCTCCGGTGAACCTTAAGCCACCAACCCATCACGAACCATCATTGGATGACAAATCACACTCTGATCAAAGCTTTTCCGCTGCTCGCCATCAGTGATTTTTTTTGCCATGACACCTATTGATTCTAACCATAATTTGCGAAATTCTTGTTGAGGCCTGTGATGCCAGGAATACTTTGATACCTACCTGACCAGTAAGGACTTCAGACCCCACCAAAATCAAAGAGGGAATTTTTGGCCCTTCGCAGCTTTTGAATTATTTTCTGGCCAGACCAAGGAAAGTAAAGCTCCACAATTGACATTATTGGAGTCTATAACTCAATATATACCTATCAATGTAAGCCTCATCACCGTAGGCCATTATCGGCAAAGGCGCGTCAGAAGCGGATCACTTGCAAGTGGACCCTATGCGTTACTATTTATCCGAAAACTATAGTGGGCTACATTTCATACGTTTGTCGTGATTTTAAAGCTAATTTCTTGAAACTCAACTCCAATAAGCCTTGGACGCCTTTCTTTTAGTTTATTTTCAGTATTTAAAATGTTCAAAAATGAGTGCTCTGCCTACATTTGCTTATTTTCAATGTTAGATTGATAATTTAAAATTTTTATGAAACTTGTTGTTCTATTTGGAAGTAATATTTATTTTATTTTATTTAAAAAAAATAATATAATCTAAATTATGAATTTTGAAGTAAAAAAAAAATATCTCCTTATAGTTCTATCCAAAAACAAAATTATATATGATTAAACATAGAAGATGGTTACTTTACAATTAGATAACTAGTAATTACAAACTTGAAATATTTTTTTAGAAAACTCATACCGAGTGTTTGATTAATCTATTGAGAGAGAGTTGATATTTTTTAACTCCTAATAAATAATTTAAACTTGTTTGATAAAATAGATAATCAATTATTGTTAGCTAGTTAGCTACTCTAATATAGCTAATGATTTCAAAATCTTTCATTTTGGAGTTTTTTTCCTATTAATTGATAGTTGATACTATATTTTGATTATATTATCAATGATAAAAATTATTATAAAAATTATTATTAATAAATTATTTTAAAACGCTATTGTTACAAATGGGGCATGTTCTAAAATTCATTATGAAATATTTAAGTTGAGATTAGTTTAAACTTAACAAAAATAATCCAACTAATATCAAAATAGTTTAGGTTAAGCTATGGCTTACTTATAACCAATCCAATTCAACCCAACCTATTTATAGCATATATATATAGTAACAAGTAGGATGTTGCAAAATATTTACCATAATTACCTTACCACATGTTGGGTTTATTAAATAACCCTAATTTATGTTCTAATATAAATCCTAATAGGTAAAGGACCTTTGTAGTGGGCCTAATGGGCAAGAGCCCATTAACTGGTTCAACCCTAGTGTAAACCTATATATATGCTAGCTGGG
>CANXYC010056153.1:0-11954 GCA_948193065.1 Aleurites moluccanus
TCCAACCATCCATTCTTCTTACTTTCATCCTATTGGTTCAACTAAAGTCAACTTAGATTGGTAACACATACATCTAATACACCAAATCACAAACCAAAGGTAATAATCCCATACTTTGAGCTTAGGATAGCAACTTTGCAATCTACTCATCTAACCATCCAATCTTTCATCATTTGATCCAACGGTCAGATTTAATCAAGCCTAAACTAATACCATAAGGTGCACACACTCAATAACTCCATATTATAAAGGAAATGGCTAAAATACCCTTAGTGCAACCGAAACACCGAAATCGCACAACGTGCCGATAATAATTTTTCAACCGGGATTATTTCTTAAACTACTGCTCAAATAAATAAAATAAGGCCATTTTCAAGTCTTTAAATTATTTTCTCCTTTAAAATATGATATTAAATCCATAAAATTCCGATGGGCGAAAAATGACCATTTTGCCCCCAATTCACCAAAAATCCAAAATTTTTCGATTAAATCCTAGTAGCCTCTGGACTACTCCTATGCCTAAAACTAATTCAAATAACATGCATAAATACATATTAACAACCTATTAAAAAGAAAGCAAAAATCTCTCCCCAAAGGTCTCTATAAGGGTTAGGTTCAAGCTAGGCTAAGGTGTTACAGATATGAGTAATGGAATACAGGCTGCCAATAAAGAATTTTGCACAGAAAAATCCTAGTAACTTGGAAATTTGAGGAATTTTCTTTAATATAAGTATAAGTAATATAAGTTTATATTAAATAGTATCTAAATTGAAATTAATTGGATATGTAAAGTCAAGAATGAATAAGAGATGTGATGGGTACCATTAGAAATAAGGCAAAGAACCAAGGATAAAGGAAAAAGGGAAATGTTAAAATTATAAGCTAAAGTGAGTAATGTATACATCATTATGCATACCATGTTTTGATTTGTTGACCCAATGAATATGTTTCCTTATTGGTTAAATGCCTCATTGCTATTGTTGATCATTCTTAAATATTGAAATCATTCATATCCATTGATTATTATTGATATTAAAATGCCTATTGTTCTTGATTAATTATGTACCCTAATTGCTCCTAAAAGTATGCACACCAAATGTTTAACCATGATATTTATTATTAATTGCTACCTTTGCATTAAGAAAAGAAGCCGATACATGACTAATGAAATGTATTAACAAGTAAGCCATTGTACCGTAATGTTCCTAATGAATAATTGATATTGTTATTGATTTACATTGGCCTATTTACATATGGATTTGACAGAGCTGCCTCACCGATGGGATAGTGGGTATATACCATCGGCAATGTGTACATTGACTATATGTGATACCCTTGCTGGAAAGGGTTAATTGTCCTTCCCATAAGACCTGATCAGTCTTATGTTTACTTGATATGAGATCGATTGTGTGATTACACATAGTTTACATGTTTCAGGGCCCTTTATCTGTCTTATCTACATGATACAAGTATTACTTACCTGTTCATTGATTCCAAACTTATACCTTATTTCTTACCACTGATGGCCATTCTATCATCGATTTAATTATTATCTGTTCCCAACTTCCAAAGATATTTAGTGTGCAAATAATTAACCTTGACATGAAAAATGAATATACTGATATTCATTCATTGTGTTCATTATTATTAAACTTTCATTTGTATACTAGGTTATCATATAATCATATCACATGTGTAATGATGTATGCATGCTCATTGAGTATTTTTATACTCACCCTATTGTGGTTTATAATTTTTACAAGAATGAGATAGTGAAGGATGATTCCAAGTCAATTTCTTCTCCGACTTGGAATGTCAAGTACAACAAGATGGAATATTATTCGCTAAAGGTTATAAGTGTTCACTCATAGAGCTCCATGGTACTATGTATAATTAGATGATTGAGTATTATAATGATATATGAATAGTGAAATATTTAATATTACAGTGACATTCAAAATATAATGTGTATTGCATAATGATTGAAAATGTCAATGATAATAAAGTGATAAGACAGTGACGGAGGTAAATGATAAAATGAAATTTTCATGTTTTGAAAAAGATTTAGAAGTGCTATGTATGACTGTTGAACTGTGAAGTTGAGGGTATAAGGTTGAAAAATTATTGGGAGTGCAAAATAATTTTTAGTAAAGGCTGTGTAATTTTTGAGAGACCCAGTTTTGGGTCGGGATTAAGATTAAAATTACAAAGAAAACTCTAGCAAATTTTCTGTAAAAGCTGTAAGTAATAAATGAGTTTTAAATATTAATGAATGGATTAAAAATGATTGATTGATAAATGGATTGTTCATGGGTTCTACAAGTTTCCGGTGACCTTAAGTCTACCTGTGCCCTAAGACCGTCGCGATCCAAAAGTGGGTCGTGACAGATTGGGAAGCAAGAGTTGCTTCAATTAAGGAAGCTAATGACTTGAGCACCCTTTCAATCGACAACTTGTTGGAAAAACTTCTCACACATGAAATTACTCTATCTCAAGATAAAATTGAAGAGAAGAATAAAGGGATAGCTCTTATTATTTCAAAGGAGGCTTCTTTAATTGATAGTGATGAAGAGAAAGATGATGAAGACATAGCCTTGCTCACCAAAAAAATAAAAAATCTTATTCTTAGGAAAAACAAGAACAAAAAGCCATTTGAAAGATATAAGAAGCATGAGAAGTCGAAGAACAATCAAGTAAAATGCTTTGAATATGACAAATTTGGTCTCATAAAAGTGGATTGTCCAATATTGAAGAATAAGAGAAGCTTCAAAAATAAAGTATTGGAGGCCATTTGGGATGATTCAAGTTACTCCGATGAAGAGAAGGAAGCTAGCAGAGAGGAAGTAGCTAATCTTTGCTTCATTGCAATTGAAAAGGATGTATCTTCAAGTGAGGTTAGTAATTTCGACTTTAACTCTAATAATGATGTCATGCAAATTATAGATACATTGCTTTCAAAATATCATAAGTTGCAAAACAAGTATGATAAATTGAAAGAAATATCTATTGAGATATTATATGCTCATGATGCTTACAAAATGAAATAAATGAATTGAGTGCATCTAATGTTGAATTAAAAAAGGCCATTGGCCTTAGGGATCAAGAATGCAATAAGCTAAAAAATAAAAATTCCTTGTTGTAAAACAAGTTCGACTCTTATAATTCTTGTATGTCCAAGTTTTGTAATGGCAAAGAAAAATTAGATAAAATACTTGAGTCCCAAAGGTGTCCTACTATTAAGTATGAACTTGACTATAATGGAGGGGATGCCCCATCAACATCTATGACTACTTTTGTAAAGGCATCAAACACGCATCCTCACATTGATTATATGCCTCCACCTAAAATTGCTAGGCCTAAAACAAATGTTTATGGGCATGTCATGCATGATTCTCATTTTAAGAAGTCAAAGAATGCATATTCTAGACAAAAATCAAATTATAGTTATTGGCCTCAATATCATTCCAAACCACATCATAGGACAAAATCTCAATAAAAGTGTAAAATTCATTTGAGAAGTAACTATTGTGGGAAATTTGGTAATTCAAACTTCAAATGTCATATTAGAAGTGTGCATTTTGGATATGTTGATGCTAACCCCCAAGGACCTAAAAGCTTTTGGGTACATAAAGCAAAATGAATTATATCATTAATAGGTATTCTTGAAATCCATAAGGAAAGAAGAATTTCATGGCATAAGACTGACAATGCAACTCTTCTCTCAAACTTAGAAGAGAAGAAAAGAGGAAAGGTAACCTTTGGAGATAATATCAAAGATAAAATCATTAGAATTGGACAAATTGGTAAGACTGATAAACCCTCTCTTGAATATGTGTTGTTGGTTGATGGTCTAAAGTATAATTTGATAAGTCTTAGTCAATTATGTGACATGGGAAATAAATTTCTTTTACTTCTAAGAAATACTATGTGAAGCGTTTAAAGGATAAAAAAATTTTAGTCATTTATATGACATGGGAAATAAATTTCTTTTACTTCTAAGAAATACTATGTGAAGTGTTTGAAGGATAAAAAAATTTTGTTTGTCGGTTATAGAATTGGCAATGTGTATATGATTGATATTAGTAGCATGCATGATGATAAAGTTGATTGAATAGTCATGGATCAAATTGACAATCTTAAGTCTAATAAGCTTGTAATTGGCCTCTCTAAGGTCAAGTTTGACAAAATATGTGATGCATGTCAAATGGGCAAGCAAGTTAAAAATTCTTTGAAAACCAAAAATGTTGTTTCTTCTTTTAGACCTCTAAAACTTTTGCATATGGACTTGTTTGGCCCTTGTAGGACATCTAGTATTGGAGGTAAAGAATATACATTTGTTATTATTGATGATTACTCTAGATTTACTTGGGTATTATTCCTTGCTCATAAGGATGAAAGTATTAAGGAGTTTAAATCTTTTGCTAAAAGAGGCCAAAATGAAAAAGTTTTTATATCACATCTTTAAGATGTGATCATGGAAAAGAATTTGTTAATCATGACTTTAAAACCTTTTGTGATGAAATGGAATTTTTTCATAACTTTTCTACACCAAAAACACCCCAACAAAATTGAGTTGTAGAAAGGAAAAAATAGAACACTTATTGATATGGCTAGAACTATGCTTAGTGAGTACTCACTTCCTAAGTACTTTTAGGTCAAAGCAGTCAATAATGTTTGTTACATTTCAAATATACTTTTTATAAGATCAATTTTAAACAAAACTCCTTATGAGTTATGGAATAGAAGAAAACCAAGAATTTCAATTTTAAGTATATTTGGATGCAAATGCTTCATATTAAACACCAAGGATAATATTGAGAATTTTGACTCCAAAATGGATGTAGGTGTTTTATTAGGCTATTTAACTTCTAGTAAAGCTTATAGACTTTTTAACAAAAGAACTTTAGTTGCTAAAGAGTCTATGTATGTTACATTTGATGAAACTAGTCCTTTTGATGTGCATAGATTTGAACATATTGAGAATGATGACATATTTGATTATGTGCTTGATTTATCCATTGACTTAAAC
Source organism: Aleurites moluccanus (assembly GCA_948193065.1). Classification (NCBI taxonomy): domain Eukaryota; kingdom Viridiplantae; phylum Streptophyta; class Magnoliopsida; order Malpighiales; family Euphorbiaceae; genus Aleurites; species Aleurites moluccanus. Next base: position 5,030 of record CANXYC010056153.1, read on the forward strand.
CCTTTTGTTGATTCATCTTCAAAGGATCATAATGAACTAGAAAATCCTTCCAAGGCCATAGAAAATCCAACTATTGATAATGAACTTCCAAAGGGTTGGAAATTCAAAAAGGACCACCCAAAAGACCTTATAATTGGTGAACCCTCAAAGGCTGTAGCTACAAGATCCTCTTTTAAGAAATTGTTAATAACCTAGCCTTCATATCTAAGATTAAGCCTAGGAATATCAGTAAGGCCCTAGAGGATGAAAGTTGGGTTGAGGCCATGCAAGAGGAATTCAACCAATTTGAGAGAAATAAGGTTTGGACCTTGGTTCCTAGACCACAAAACCATCCCATCATAGGTACCAAATGGGAGTATAGAAATAAACTAGATGAGGTTGGTGTGATCACTAGGAACGAGGCTAGATTGATAGAAAAGGGGTATAATCATGTCATGACCCAACCTATGAGCCACGACGGTCCTAGAGTACAGGTGTTGCCTAAGCTACCAGCACCATGAAGAACCCAATTAACTGTATGATATGGCAAGCAATTCATATAATCAACTTAAATACAACTTAACATTTCTATTGAAATTTTGACAACATCTCCTCTAAAATATGACTATACCTCGTTCAACTGCCAGTAATCAATACACATCTGCAATGAACCGCCCTTTTTCTTTACAAACAAGACTGGTGCTCTCCAAGGTGAACTACTGGGCAGGATAAAACTTGTGTCGCACAATTCCTGTAACTGCTTTTTCAACTCTTTTAACTCTGGTGGTGCCATCCAATATGGTGGAATGGATATAGGATCAGTACCAGGATATACCTCAATCTTAAACTTAATCTCCCTCTCTGGTGGCAGTCCTGGAAGATCATCTGGAAATACATCAGAAAATTCTTTCACCACTGGAATGTGCTCTAACTCTTTAGATACCCCTGTAATGTCAACCACTAATGCTAAATAAGTAATACATCCCTTTTTCATAAACCTCTCTGCCTGTACTGCAGACACTAACCCTGATAGGTGACTGTTAGCCTCCCCCTGAAAAATAAACTTTTCCTGTCCATCGGGTTAAAATTTTATTCTTTTCATTGCATAATCAATCGAGGCCTTATGAATAGTCAACCAATCCATACCAAGGATAACATCAAACTCCAATACAGGTAATTCAATCAATTCTGCAGGCAAGGATCTATCACAAATTCTCATATCACTAATATCATACTTATATATATCTCCCATCAGTGTTGCTATCTCTAAGGGCACATGTAAATGTTTCCAACCCATCCCTAATTTCATAGTAAAAACAGGTGATACAAAAGAATGGGTTGCACCCAAATCAAACAACATATAAGCCACTATATTATGCATATAAATTATACCTACAACTATATCATAAGATCTTTGGGCCTACTGTTGGGTAACAGCAAAAACACGCCTGGCCCCCTACCAGCTGTTGATTGTCCTACTGATGGACTCTGCCCTGCTGGTATACCTCTGCCTGTATTCCCTCTACCCATCTGTATTGATGGTTGGGATGATCCTGCCTCTGAAGGCTATGAAGCTCTAGGCATAGGGCAATCTTTGTAAAAATGCCCAAATTTTTCACATCTAAGGCATGCCCCTAACCTGATACGACATGGCCCTGAGTGTCTCCTCCTGCAAAAAGTACATGTGGGCACTATTGACATCATCTGAACTGGTCTAACAGGGACTCAAAAATAACTATGAACAGGAGACCTCATACTAATACCTCTACCAAGATCCTGCCTCTGACTGGGAGGTGGTAATGACTGCACTGGCTTGAGAGGAGGTCTAGGTGCAAAAGTCTGGGATGTCCCCTCTCCAGGTCTACGATACTCTCCTCCTCCTCTTTTCTTCTTCTGCTCCCTATCAGACCTTTCCTCTTTGTATTTAGCCTTCATTTGGGCTGCTTTATCAATAGCACGACTCAGGGAAGTAAACTCCATAGCCAACAGAATATTATGCAGAGTTGCATGCAAGCCTCTCTTGAATCGTCTAATCATATCCTCTTCAGTAGGAGCAATCTTCCTGGCATATTTTCTTAACCTTCTAAACTCTCTGCCATATTCCAAAATAGATAAGTTCCCCTATCGCAGCTGTTTAAATTTCACAGTGTTACTCTCTCGTAAACCCTCTGTCAAAACTCATCCATCATCCTATGTTTAAATTCTCCCCAAGTCATAGGATCATCACTGTGAATGTTCTCATCAATATGATCCATAAACCAGGTAGCAACATCTACCTCCAGTAATAATCCCACCAACTTTATAGTCCTAGCATAAGAACAAGGTAGTGTTCGAACCATCCTGTCAACACTATCAATAAAATTACTGGGTCAGTACCATACTCCCCTGCAAAAGTAGATAGTCGCAGTCTAATGAACTCCCCAACAGTTACACCATCCTTTGGGATAACTCTACGTACTCTGTCTCCCTGTAATACTACTGGTTCCCTCTGAGGTACTGGTGGTATCACAAGCTATACCACTGGCTGTACTAGAGGTAGAGGTGGTTGCTGTACTACTGCAGGCTGTACTGTAAAATGAGTCCAGATGGTCTATAAAATTTCCTGTCTCATCTCTTGCATCTCCTATCTCCAGTCTGCATCACCCATCGGATCAAACTCAGTATGTCTCCATGACTAGGGTGGCTTAGAATGAGTTCTCCATAACACAAATGCATTTGAAGCAACCTCTGCTTCCTCACTAAATCCATGAAACTCACCCTTATCAATAGGTCTAGCACGTCTATTTACCCTTTCTGGCATCTTAGCACACTGTTACAAGTCAAAAATAAAATAATCGAACATATAAAAGAATGCTTATATCATAGGTACGTAGAATTTCAAACAATGAATAACACTGTCATTTTGACGATATAAGAGAATCGTAGATTCCATGTTACTTCTATTACTACTAATATGCAAACACTATAGGCTATAATAAATCTTTAGCTCTGATACCACTTTTGTCACGACCCAACATGGGAACTGCGACGGCCCTAGGGTACAGTTGTTGCCTAAGATACTAGTACCACGAAGAACCCAATTAACTGTATGATATGGCAAGCAATTCATATAATCAACTTAAATACAACTTAACATTTCTATTGAAATTTCGACAACATCACCTCTAAAATATGACTATACCCCATTGTAGGAATAGCAATAAACACTTCCAATATACTTTATCATCAATACTCATATCAACCTCCAATATCAACTCAACACATATCTGTATATCAAACTATATGCATCCATAGCATATTTTATGTGCAAAACTATAAGAAACACAATCACACACAAATATGTCCCTATTTGAGTTACAGTAACATGGAATCTCTAATACTGTACAAATATTTACATATACATTTAAGACTGGAATATTACATATTACAAGTAGTTAAATTCCAAGGCGAGGATAGAAGGTGCCAATGGAATTCGAGCCTCACTGCAGTCCTGAAAAACATAAACAACTATGGGGGTAAGTATAAAAATACTCTATGAATCTATATATATAAAAATGCAGTAGATGTTCATAGTACCATGATAGCTCACAAATGACCTGTGGAATCATATAAGATAACAAATAAAGGGTGAAACAAGTATCCATATGAATATCCAGTGTACGAGTCAACGCTCATATGATATAATAGGATTGGATCTAGTGAAACGTGCAATCGCACTATAATAGCACAATCGTGCATAATCCATTAATCTAGTATACATAAGCGAGATCATTCTTTATGGCTAGAGAATATGACACCCCTCTCTAGCAAGGGTCCAATGAATACCAGTGTGCACACGGTCGATAGAATTACCTGTTACACCATCGAGGTAGCCCTGTTATAATACCATATGGTTGTGTCTCCATATAAGAATCAATATAGCATAAATATAACTCTTATAGCTGTGGAACAATCATATATATATCCATAATGAATAATAGAACAAATTTGGGTCGAGTAAAAAAAATGGCCGACGGGGCCCAATTGCGCTACCACAACTGACACTCACCATTACGGGTCCGTTTTGGGATTTTTGAATACTTTCTGGTTAACTATGCTATCAATGGATTTAGATGGACCATGAGGTACCATTTTAAAGATTACGGAAAAACTAGAAGAATGGGCCAAATGGTGGCTCAATTGGCCTTTTAGGTTTCATTTTATAGTTAGACAAAGTATAGGTCAATTTAGGTCATTTCGGTGGGCTTATTTACGGGTCAAAATGCACTGTTGACACTGTAAGATAGCAAGTGGTGGTTTATCATTCCAATTGACATTTTATATGATATATGATGCAAATCATGCATGATTATACATATATTCTCACCTTTTATGCAATTTGATCGCTTTATCCACCAACACTGCTCGTAAGCCCTAATCGGCCCGCCGCTCGTCACTCCTAGCTAGAGTACCCGACGTTTTACCTATTTTGAAATGTAACACTCCGGTAATACTCAAATACATTACAAAACACATTATTCACATTAAAAAACACCAAGCATATTCAATATACATTGTAGACCTCACATTACACAATTTACACTTTTTCCAATCCTTTATGCATCAAACACATATCTATCACCACATTTGACTTACATTTCATATATTCATCACTATTATGCCAAATTAAGAACTTATATACACTTAGCTCAACATTCCATATCAAACATACACCAAATTTCAAGTTTACCTTCCAAGTTCTTATATCAAACACCATTTCCATATCTAAACTTATACCTTTGCATTATAAACACCATTAATCCATATTCAAACCCTTCTTTCCTAAATGCTTCAACCTAACACATTAAACCTATAAACTCAATATGGTTTGACCTAGTTAAAATTCACTCCATTGATTCATTTTTCAACACCAATCATTCAAACAATATACATATACATCAAATGCATAACATTCAAGCTTTTAAACCTATTAAACACCAAAGTACAACTTCATTTTTGAACATCACATGATTTAGCCAAACATGTTCTTCCACCAAATGGATTTGTTTCCATTAAATGGTTACTAATTCAATACATATGCATCAAATACAACACATTTGAACTAAAATTCCATCCAAATAACATCTTTGAATCATACCTTTTTCTATTAGGGTTTCCTTCCAACTTTTTGATTTTCTTCCAACCTAAACACATTTTTGATACTAATTAGCATGAAAGAACATCTTAGGATCAAAATTAAACCAAAAGAATGGTAAAACCACTTACTTTTCCAATAGTTCTTTGAAATCTTCAAAACTTTGATTTATTAACTTTTCTTGGTTTTTCTTTGAATCTAAGGATATATTTGTGTTTAGAATGATTGAATTAGTTATTTTGAATCAAGAAATCAAAGAAAACAACTTGGTTTGATGTTGATTCAAGGTGGCTAAAACCTATCAATGGAAGAAAGAGAAAGTTGAATGGAAAATTGGCTAAGGAAGATGAAGAGGTTAGAAAAATCAAACTAAATATCAATGGCATAATCCTATACATTGAGCTTATGGTAAAAATCATGAAACCTAGCTTACTAACCATTCAATTCTTGATCTTTTCATCCAATGGTTTGATTTAGGTTAGCCTAAAATGATACCATAAGCTTGCATACACCAAATAAGTCTATATTCCAAAGGAAAAGACTAAACTACCCCTAGTTCGAATTGGATCCCTATCCGAGCAACTTTTTTCGAAAATATTTTCTACCGGCTTTAATCTTTAATAATAATTCATTTGATCTTTATACCTTTATTTTCATGTCATAATATTCTATTTTATCATCAATTATGATGTTAATTTCCATAAAAAGCTCAAGGGATGTGGAATGACCATTTTGCCCCCAGTTCACTAAAAATTCAATTTTACTTGATTGCTTCCTAACAGCCTTTAAACCCTCACTATTCATACAAATACATCATATAACATGCATACATGCCAATTTCAAGCAGAAACATATAACAATTCACAATATTTAAATTAAGGCAAAATTTCCCTAAACAACCCTTTATGGTTCAGGTTCTAGGTTTTAACTAAGGTGTTACAAATAAAGAGGAATGAATAAATTATAAGGAGACCTTTGCATCGGTGGCTAGACTTGAGGCAATTAGGATGCTACTTACATTTGCATATCATATGAACTTTAAGTTGTATCAAATGTATATTAAAAGTACTTTTTTTTTAAATGGTTTTATTGAGGAGGACGTTTATGTTGAACAACCTCCTGGTTTTGAACAATTTGATTTTCTAAATCATGTTTTTAAACTTCAAAAAGCTCTTTATGGTCTTAAACAAGCTCTTAGATCTTGGTATGATAGACTTAGCACATTCTTGATTAACAATAGTTTTTCAAAAGGAAAAGTTGATACAACTCTTTTTATTAAAAAGGACATGCATAATATGTGGATTATGCAAATAGATATTAATGATAGAATATTTAGTGCTACTAATGAGGTTTTATGTAAGGAATTATCGTCATGAATGCAAAGTGAATTTGAGATGAGCATGATGGGAGAATTGAAATACTTCCTTGGATTACAAATCAAGCAATGTGAGGACGGCATCTTCAATAACTAATCAAAGTACACAAAAAAAACTTCTCAAGAGGTTTGGAATGGATAAAATAGAGGCAAGTAGAACTCCAATTTGCTCAACTATCAAGCTTGAGTAAGATGAATTTTGTAAGCCTATTGAGGAGGAGAAGTGTCACGACCCAACCGGGGAGTTGCGATGGTCCTAGGGTACGGGTGATGCAGAAGCGACCAGTACCACGAAAAACCCAATTAACTATCTATATGGCATGCAACACAATAACAAGCTCATTATAGCTTAATAATTTCATAAAAATTTGGGCAGCATCTCCTTTGTATAAGGAGTATGCCCAGCTGAAAACATGCAAATAAAACACTTCTATTAA
>CANXYC010056166.1:0-13674 GCA_948193065.1 Aleurites moluccanus
ATCCAACCATCCATTTCTTCATCTTTTCATCCAATGGTTAGATTTAATCAAGCCTAAAATGATTCCATAAGGTTGCATACACTATATAACTCCATATTGCAAAGGAAAAGACCAAAATAGCCTTAGTTCAAAAGAAGCACCTCAAGCACCTCAAATGAGCAGCTTGCCGGGAACTATTTTGAACCGGGTTTAATTCTCCAACAATTATTCAAATAAACTTAATAACATCATTTTCATGTCCTTAAATTCTTTTTTACCTTCAAATATAGTGCTAATTCCATAAAAATTCGAAGGGGATGTGAAATGACCATTTTGCCCCCAATTCACCAAAAACTCAAAATTTTCCGATTTTGTCCTAACAGCCTTTAAACCACTTCTATGCATAAAATCAACTCATATAACATGCATAAATATCAATTTCATGCATAAATACATAATATTAACAAGTTCAAAAGAAAAGAAAAATTTCCCCCTAAGTTCCCCTTTAAGGTTCAGATCAAGTTTAGGCTGAAGTGCTACATTTCCTCTTTTCTTTTTATTTAATAATTATATGAATTTTTGGGTATAATCACATGGATTGGTAAAAATCCATGTGATCTTTTTTTTCTTTTTTCTTTTTGTAAAATCTCTTAACATGAATTAAGTTTGAATCAAGAATTTGTAATTGCATGATGTTTAATCATGCTTAAGTGAAAATCCAATTAATTTGAACTAAAAGAAACTAAAAAGCATGTTTATGTCCCTTTTGTATGAAACTCATGTTTTTCTTCTGGCTACTGTTTGTTGTTCTTTTCTTTGTTTAGAAATCATTTTGATTAAGTTTAAAATACTTAGGATTATTAGGAATAAGTTTTTGAACCATTTACGATGAAAAAGAATTAAAAATCACTCTTAGAACATATAAAAAATGATTTAAAATCGGGTAGATATCGAAGTCTGGTCAGAAGGGCCACACAGCCTTTCCCTATCCTGGGCCAGACTGAGAAGGGACACACGACTCTGTGTATGCCGTTAGGGCATTTCTTGTGCCATGGAGGCACTTGCTTGTCTCTTTTGCTTGTTTTCTTTATTTTTTATGTCTCCTTGATACTTCTTATTGTATTTTAATGTTAATATATCATGATTAGATGTATGAAACCTAGGTTTTATATCTATATAATGATTTTTATTGGTCTAAAAGCATGCTAGGTTAAAAAGTATCAAAATTAAGCCTAGTTTTGCATGTTTGTTGTTATAGTGCCTAGTTTAATTTCTAACCTTTAAAATTGACATGTTTATTATCATGTAACAATATGGCATGATTAATTAGTTAAATAAATTTAAAATGAACATGATGTCATGAATGAATAATTTGAGTATGCATTTTAAATGCCTAAGGCATGATTGGCCATGCGATGCAAAATGTTTCTTATAGGTTAGCATGCCATGTCTAGGTTAGTTATCAAAAGTGGTTTGGCTTGTGAATAAGTTGGTATATGCATTATAATCTTGATGAGTTTTGGTCACTTGTATATGAACCAAATGGTTAAAGTGTCACAGTTATATGCTTTGCATCATATATCTAATGAACTTGATTTTTGGTATGATTAATATGTCATTTTTTGTAAAGTTTGTTGTGCATATATTTGTGATGTATGAACTAACCATGTAGAGGCAAAGTAAAATAAATAAATATAAGGCTTATAAGGTCTAAGCATGAATAAAAGGTAAACAGGTTTAGAATACATTAAGGCCCTAAAAAAAAAAATCCAAGATGCACATATTTCATTGATGCATTAGATTATGCAAGTCAATTTTCTTCTTTGTCAATTCTTTACTTTAAGGTGTGTGATGAATGAATGAATGTTTATAATATGATATGATTATGTAAATACCTTATTAGGGCAAGATGTATAATTTATTAGACCTTATATAATTATGTCTAAGGAGGATGGGTTTTAAGTGAGATCGTTTGTAATTCCTTAAATCTTTCCTGTAAATTATACTTGGTCTGGTTTATGGTATAGTCGAGCATGCATCATGATAGAACTTATCTTTTTTTGGCTTATGGTTTTTTCTTCTTCAATATTATACCTAAGTTTGGCTCACCTATAACTTATAGCTAAATACGGAGGTTGGCCAATGGACATGAGGGCTGGGGTGCCTAAAACCTTATCTAATTCGTACCCGGTTTCTTTAGTTGGATCTCTGAATAACGCGGCCTGATACTTAGTCAGGGATAAAATCATCACTCATTTTTTAGAGGAAGGAAATGCACTGCATTTATGGTTTCGATTACACCTTTAATCAAGTGGCGACTCCTTTTCTCAGTTTGGTTAATTCTTACTGATATACTTTAGGTTCAAATCTAGAGTGCCGCCGCAAAAAATACCACACTTGCCTTCCAAACATCGTTATTATGGTTGTTCATATGGATTTGAAACCATGTACTAGGGTTTAGAGTGTTTCGATTCAACTCTTCCTTTCTCGTGAGAGTGGAAAAACTATATGTTGTTGTAATAATCCTAACCGAAAATTAAAACAATTTAAGCGTAGTTACGAGAAATGAACATCGGTAGGCAATTTTTAATAAATTCTATGAAATGTATTATTTATAATTGGTTATGGATAACTTAAATTGGGTAGTTTGGCAGCCTGAAAAAAATAATTGGGAGATTAAATGGGATTAGAAATAGTACTAATTAATTAAATCAATTAAAAGACTCAAAAGAAAATTTTTGGACTGAACATCTTCCGGTGTTTGCTTTTTTTTAAGAAATTTTAAAGCATTCTTTTAGTTGATTTTTCTTCACACACCTAAAATAAATGATTAATGGATGAATTAAAAAATAAAATGGGATGAAAATAATAAAATGTAATTGCTTAATTAAGGAAGTGAAAGAGAGAAGAAGAAAATGATAATTTTGCAAATTTTGGGAAGTTAGTCAAAAGATTGATCAATAATTAAAAATAAAAAAAAATAATTAAGGGTGCAAGGTGGTTGGCCATGTGGTGCCACCCCACTAAAAATAATTTAAATTATGTCTCTAAAATAAACTTAGACATAACTTATTCTAAGTTCATTCTCTTCTTAAATTTTTTTCATTTTTCTTTATCTAAATTTTTATTGGTCTAGATTATAATAAATAAACATAATTGAAGAAAGCTATCATCTCCTTAACCTCTCCATAACTTGGCCGAAATTCCCTTGCTCCACTTCTCCAAAATTTTGTTTCACCATACATAACACAAATCACTCTCCAACTTCATCCAATCTTCACATCATCACCTTCAAAGCTCTCTTCTTCATCGAAATTGGTAGATAGTTGAGGAAATTCTTCAAAGGGCTTCAAGAAGTAAAATTTTTAACTAGTTTTATAATGTGATTTAATGAGTTTTAATGTTAATTTGGAGGTTTAATTAGTGAAAGAAAGTAGGATTAGAAGTAAATCTTTAGAAATTCAAAATTTCCTATAACTTGATAGAATATTAGGGATGAGTTTTCATATCCTTAAATTTAGAATTTGAAGATTCTTAAAACATGAAAGTTGTAGCTTTACATGTCTAAATTAATTGTCTTTAAGGAAGTTTTATCAAATTCTTATTGTGTTTAGAGATATAGACCACTGAGTATGGCTGACTTGGATTAGGGTTTATGGTGAGATTAAATTCTCACCTCTTGTGGTTCAATGTTTCAGGTCCATAGTAGATAGTGGTGGTTCCAACCCATTTCCTCCTTTCAAGCTTGGAACCTTTAGTATCTATGTAATTGCCTCTACTTTGAAGATATTGTATTTTAGTTAATCTATAGTTGCTCCATGATTATGATAGTATTTTAAAACATGTATAAGTATTATGTTGTGACCCGATGAATATTATTAATAAATATTTGCATTTTAATTAATTAATTCATAATTTATTGATAATGGTTTATTAATTAAAGTACGAAAATGTGATATGAAAATGGAGTTAAGGATATAAGGTGGAATTTTAGAAGTGTTGGTTTCCTTGCAGGTTGTGTAAATTGTAAAAATTAAGTCTATAACTTGGGATGTTATATTTACAAAGGAAACTGTAGTGAATTTTTCTTAAAAATTTACATAAATAATTTTTAAGTTGTTAAGTTATGAATTAAGAAGGCTTCTAAGGGAATCGATAACCATCATATCCTAAAGTGGGGATGTGACAAAGTTGGCATCAGAGCATAAGTAATTAAATAAAACAACTATCATTAAAAATAAGTCAATCATGGAGCATAGGATTCTTCCTTATCGTCATTTGATGTTTTTCATTATATATGTTTTTTCGCGTTCCGTAAATTAATGATCTTATGGTTTCTGTTTTTAGTGAATATGTTGCCTATATGTCGTGGAGCGAAATTCGTACCTGTTAGGTGGGGATGGCCTCACCGAGTTAGACAAGAAGAGGTGATGGCCTCGAATAATGCTCATGATAGGGAGGAGGTTATTGAGCCATCGCAGGCTAGAAGGAGAACAAATGAAGAGAGGTTGGCAGAATATGTGGAATTTCTTATTAGAGAAAATTAAGAATTGAGGAGGGAAATGGAAGAATTAAGAAAAACTAAGCATGAGCCACCTCCAGTAGTGATTCCACCACTAACACCTGCTCTTCTACCTGTTCATGTTCTGCCATTAGTTCCTCAGGGCAGTTTGGTTCCTCGATAGGCAGCTAGAAGAGCGATTGATGATGGATGAGTTAAAGTGTTTACTTTTCTCAAGATGGGTCTGCCAAAATTCAGAGGGGAGCATGTGATGAACCTAGTGAATTTCTGGAAGTAGTTGAGAAGGTTATTAGAATATTGCCCCGTTCTGATGCTAGCACAATTGAATTGGTGGGTTTATTATTAAAGAGAAATGTTTGGTCATGGTTCAAGTAGCATGTTGAAGAACCATTGTACAGTGATAATCTGCCTACCTGGGAACAGTTTAAGCAGATGATGATGGATGAATTCTTAACTGAGGGAGAGAAAGAAAAAAGATTGATGTAGTTTGATCAATTAAAGTAAGGAAGCATGAGTGTTGCAGAATATGCTAAAGAATTTCTCAGATTGGCTAAATTTGCAAAGAGTGTGATTCCAAATAAAGATGCAAAGATTATGAGATTCCGAAGAGGTTACATGCACATCTGCATAACATTTTGTTAGCTACAGAATATACCTCCTTGACCAAGTTGAAAAATAAGACGGTTCAAATAGAAGAAAAATATAAAGAAGATAGAGTTGAAAGGGAGCAGAAGAGGAAGGGTACATTTATAGGGCAAAGCAGTAGAAATAAAAGGGGTAGCAACAGTTATCAGTCTAGACCCTCTGATATGGGTACTAAGCTAATTCAGAGACCAGTTGAGAGTAATAGTCGAAGTCAGAGCAAGTTTGTGGCTGCTTCATCCTCCCCTCAGATGTTTTATGGTACCTTCATATCAGAGAGGGCCAATTAAACTTTTCCTTATTGCTCTCAGTGTGGCAAGCAACATCTAGTTCCCTACAGATTTATTACTGGAGCCTGTTTGAGATGTGGACCGTAGGGTCATTACATCAGAGATGTTCCACTTACTCGGGGCAGCAGGCAGCACCCATAACATCTCAGCCTATAGTCCAACAGAGTCAGAATAACAATAAAGGCTCTGGAGGCAGAGGCAAGAGTTCTGCTCAAGGTGCACATTAGTCAATAACTAATAGAGGTCAGGGTAGAGTGTTTGCTCTGAATCAGCAAGAAGCCCAGACTTCTAATACTACTGTGGCATGTATGATTTTAATTCAGAATGTGCGAGCAAATGTTTTATTTGACTTAAGGGCTATGCACTTGTTTGTATCACTTGCATTTGCTAGAAAATTAGGTAAGGTTACGAAAAAAGATGAATATACCCGTAGAGATTTCTACACCTCTAAGCGAAACCACTGATGTAGAATACTTATATGATTTATGCTCAGTTGAAATAGAGGGTAGAATACTCCCAGTACATTTAATTGAACTGCCAATTTTGGAAATTGAAGTAGTGTTAGGGATGGATTGGTTATCCACTCACTATGCTACAATTGATTGTCAAGGAAAAAGAGTGGAATTCAAACCTATGGGTCAAGACAACTTTGAATTTCAGGGTGACAGAGGTAGTGTGATGACAAGACTGATATCTATTATTAGTGCAAGACAACATCTGAGGAAGGGATGTCAGGGATTCTTGGCTAGTGTGGTTGATACACGGGTCACCTCTAATGGAGTTGAACAAATTCCTGTGGTAAATGAATTTCCTAATGTGTTTCCTGAGGATTTACTAGGAATATCTCCTAATCGGGAAATAGAATTTGAGATCGAAGTGTACCCCATAACTAATCTAATATTCATTCCTCCTTACCTAATGGCTCCTGCAGAATTAAAGGAGTTGAAAGTACAACTACAAGAATTGCTTGATAAAGGGTTTATAAGACCCAGTAGTTCACCATGGGGAGCTCCAGTGTTATTTGTGAAGAAAAAAGATGGGACTCTCCGAATGTGTATTGATTATAGACAATTGAATAAGGTGACTGTTAAGAATAAATATCCTTTACCCAGGATAGATGATTTATTTGATCAGTTACAAAGAGTTATTCATTTCTCCAAAATTGATCTCAGGTCGGGTTACCATCAATTGAAGGTCAGAAAAGAAGATGTGCCAAAAACAGCTTTTAGAACCCAATATGTTCATTATGAATTCTTGGTTTTGCCATTCGGTCTTACTAATGCACTTGCAGTCTTTATGGATTTGATGAATAGAGTATTCAAGCCTTTCTTAGACAAGTTTGTCATTGTATTTATTGATGACATACTTGTATACTCTAGAAGTCAAGAAGAGCATGAAAAGCATTTGAGAATTGCACTGCAAATAATGAGGGAATATAAGCTATATGTCAAGCTGTCGAAGTATGAATTTTGTCTAATTGAAGTATATTTCTTGGGGCATGTTATTATTAAAGATGGTATAAAAGTAGATCCGAAGAAAGTTAAAGCAGTAACGGATTGGCGCCGACCCACAAGTATAACTGAAGTCAGAAGTTTTCTCAGTATGACAGGTTATTATCGAAGGTTTGTTAAAGATTTCTCTAAGATAGCTTTGCCATTGACCAAGTTAAGAAGAAAGCAAATTAAATTTTAGTGGGATGATTCTTGTGAAGAAAGTTTTCAGAAGCTTAAAACATATCTCACTACTGCTCCAGTACTTTCTTTGCCATCTGGATCTGGTGGATTTGTAGTATATTGTGATGCTTTAAAGGTGGGACTTAGATGTGTGCTTATGCAAAATGGGAGAGTGATAGCTTATGCATCCAAACAATTAAAGAGGCATGAATTGAATTATCCAACCCATGATCTCGAAATGGCGGCTATAGTATTTGCCTTTTAGATTTGGAGGCATTGTCTTTATGGTGAAAGATGTGAGATTTACACTGATCACAAAAGTCTCCAATACATTCTACAACAGAAAGATCTTAATCTGAGGCAAAGATGGTGGATGGAATTGGTGAAGGATTATGATTGTCAAATTCTCTATCATCCTGGGAAGGTAAATGTGGTAGCTGATGCACTAAGTAGAAAATCGATGGGAAGTCTATCACATATTGCTATTCATCGGAGGCCCTTGATTAGGGAGATGAAAGAATTAGCTGATATGGGAATTCAGTTGGAGATTTATGAATCTCGAGCTTTGTTTGCTCAATTTCAAGTGAGACTTAGGCTAATTGATGAAATTAGAGTCTCACGGGATAAGGATTCGCAGTTGCTTAAGCTTAAGGAAGATGTGAAAGCTAGAAAGACTTCTGAGTTTCGATTGGATGATGGTGTATTGAAAATGGGCCAAGGTTATGTGTACCTGATGTTGATGGACTTAGGGAAAAGATTTTGAAAGAAATTCATTTTGCACCTTACAGTGTTCATCCGGGGGCAACCAAAATGTATCATGATGTGAAGAGTTGTTATTGGTGGCCGGGTATGAAGCAACAGATAGCCAAGTTTGTATCTACTTGTTTATCTTGTCAACAAGTAAAATTTAAGCACCAGAAACCTGTTGGGTTGCTTCAGGAGATAGTGTTGCCTGAATGGAAACGGGAACATATTACAATGGATTTCGTGGTTGGATTGTCTAGGACTTCAAAGGATTATGACTCTATATGGGTAATATAAATCGGCTTATGAAGTCAGCCCATTTTTCTTGAAGTTAAATCCACTTATTCAGTAGCTCAGTATGCTCAGTTGTATGTGGATAAGATTGTGAGATTGTATGGTATACCAAAATCCATTATATCAGATCGGGGTACTCAGTTTACATCCTAATTTTGGCAGAAGTTTTAAGAGGCTTTAGGTACACAACTGAATTTCAGTACTACTTTCCACCCTCAAACTGATGGGCAATCTGAAAGAACCATTTAGTCACTGGAAGATATGCTTCGTTTATGTGTTCTTGACTTTGGAGGCAGTTGGGATCAATACCTACTTTTGGTGGAGTTTGCTTACAATAACAGTTATCATTCCACTATTGGTATGACACTATACGAAGCATTGTATGGAAGAAAATACAGAAGTCCAATATGTTGGGTGGAACCTAGGGATAAACAGATCGAAGGCCTAGATTTGATCAAAGTAACTATGGAGAAAGTGCAATTTATTAGAGAAAGAATTAAGACAGCTTTTAGTCGGCAAAAAAGTTATGCGGATCCAAAGCAAAGAGATTTACAATTAGCTATCGGCGACCATGTGTTCTTGAAAATTTCCCCAATGAAAGGCGTCATGCGATTTGGCAAAAAGGGAAAGCTTTCGCCAAGGTATTTGGGACCATTTGAGATACTGGATAAAGTGGGGAATGTATCTTATTGCTTAGCTCTTCCTCCAAGCTTAAGCCATGTTCATCCAGTATTTCACATATCCATGCTACGGAAGTACTTATCAGATCCATCCCATATGCTCCAGCCACAAGTTATCGAAGTATATGAGGACTTATCATATGAAGAAGTGCCAGTCATAATAGTAGATTGAAAAGTAAGGAAGCTGAGGAATAAAGAAATTCCTATGGTGAAGGTGCAATGGAGAAACCATAGTATTGAGAGGTGCACGTGGGAAAGTGAAGCCGATATGCGATGGAGGTATCCACAGTTGTTTCAATACTAAGGTTAGTAATTTAAAATTCGAGGATGAATTTTTCTGAAGGGGGGTAGAATATAATAACTCTAACCGAAATTTAAAATGATTTAAGCATAGTTACAAGAAACGAACACCAGTAGGCGATTTTTCATAAATTCTACGAAATGTATTATTTAGAATTGGTTATGGATAACTTAAATTGGGTAGTATGGTAGCCTAAAAAAAATAATTGGGAGATTAAATAGGATTAAAAATAGTGCTAATTAATTAAATCAATTAAAAGACACAAATAAAATTTTTTGGATTGAACGTCTTACAGTGTTTGCTTTTTTTTTTAAAGAAATTTTAAAGTGTTCTTTTAATTGATTTTTCTTCACACACCTAAAATTTAATGAATAATAGATGAACTAAAAAATAGAATGGGATGAAAATAATAAAATGTAATTGCTTAATTAAAGAGGTGAAAGAGATAGAAGAAGAAAATGGCAATTTTGCAAATTTTGGGAAGTTGGGTCAAAAGTTTGACCAATAATTAAAAAAGGAAAAGAAAAGAAATGATTAAGGGTGCAAGGTGGCTGGCCATGTGGTGCCACCACCACCAAAAATAATTTAAATTATATCATCTAAAATTAACTTAGACATAACTAAGTCTAAGTTCATTCTCTTCTTAAATTTCTTCATTTTTCTTTATCTAAATTTTTATTGGTCTACATTATAATAAATAAACATAATTGAAGAAAGCTATCATCTCCTTAACCTCTTCATAACTTGGCCAAAATTCCTTTGCTCCACTTCTCCAAAATTTTGTTTCACCATACACAACTCAAAACACTCTCCAACTTCATCCAATCTTCACATTATCACCTTCAAAGCTCTCTTCTTCATCAAAATTGGTAGATAGTTGAGGAAATTCTTCAAAGGGCTTCAAGAGGTAAAATCTTTAACTAGTTTTATAATGTGATTTAATGTATTTTAATATTAATTTGGAGGTTTAATTAGTGAAATAAAGTAGGATTAAAAGTAAATCTTTAGAAATTTGGAATTTCTTATGACTTGACAAATATTGGGGTTGAGTTTTTGTATCCTTAAATTTAGAATTTGAAGATTCTTAAAACATGAAAGTTGTAGTTTTATATGTCTAGATTAATTTTTTTTAGGGATTTTTGTCAAATTCTTACTGTGATGATAGATATAGACCACTAAGTATGGCTGACTCGGATTAGGGTTTGTGCTGAGATTAAATTCTCACCTCTCGTGGTTCAATGTTTTAGGTCTGTAGTACATAGTGGTGGTTCCAACCCATTTCCTCCTTCCAAGCTTGGAACCGGTAGTATCTATGTAACTGCCTCTACTTTGAAGATATTGTATTTTAATTAATCTATAGTTGCTCCATGATTATGATAGTATTATAAAACATATATAAGTATTATGTTGTGACTCAATGAATATTAGTAATAAATATTTGCACTTTAATTAATTAATTCATAATTTATTGATAATAGTTTATTAATTGAAGTACAAAAATGCGATATGAAAATGGAGTCGAGAATATAAGGTGGAATTTTAGAAGTGCTAGTTTCTTTGCAGATTGTGTAAATTGTAAAAATTAAGTAAGTCGATAACTTGGGATGTTATATTTACAAAAGAAATTATGGCGAAATTTTCTTAAAAATTTGCATAAATAATTATTTAAGTTGTTAAGTTATAAATTAAGAAGGTTTCTATAGGAATCGATAGCCTTAATTTAACCCTTTTCTTAGGATCATCATATCTTAAAGTGGAAATGTGATAGTTGCGTTGCTAAAGTATTTTAAGTGACACAAAAAAAAAAAAAAATGCAAGACAGAAGTCTAAATGCATTTGATTTTGAACATTATTGAAAAACAATGATACTTTTATCAAATAACAATTTCAATTAGTGATTTAAATGAAAAATAATATATATAATAATTACGTACATTACTCTTTTTATAACTGCCCCTATGTTTTATTTTATACAATAATAACAAACAATATCACAAAATAGTTGACTATTTTTTTTATCATATCATAAAAAATATTTTGAAGATAAAACTTGTTAAGTCTCCTTTTCATGTTTGATAGTGATAAGTAGATATTGTTCTAATTATTTTTTTGGACTCGTCTCCATGAATAAGCCTTTAAAATATTCTTCTTATCGAGTCATGATAGGCTTTTAGGAGCCTATTATGTGGATCCTGTGGAACACAATCCATTACTCTATCAGCATATAGCATAAGATAATCAGAAATTGCCTCACGTACGTAAATAAGCATATATCCTGTGTGCTGGATTTCTTCTTAGTGTGAAATTGAAATATTTACCATTTTAATACTGCTTGGTTTTCTGGATACTTTTTCTGTTGATTATTCCACTCTTTTCTTGATTTTTATTTTTTGGGTTCTTTATTTATTTTTATTTTTTTTTATGTTGAAAGTTTCACAAGTTCAAAGTTCTTAATAAATTTAATTATTTATTATTAGGGTTTTAGATCAAGCAATATGCGATTGCTTGAAGCATTACACCCTAAGTATCTGATTTGGAATACCTAACATACTGCTCCCAGCTAACATATATATAGATTTACACTAGGGTTAAACCAGTTAATGGGCTTTTGCCCATTAGGTCCACTACAAAGGTCCATTATCTATTAGGGTTTATATTAGAACATATATTAGAGTTATTTAATATACCCAACAATCTCCTCCTATGTTTTACATATAGCACTTTTCAATAGATAGATAATATAATATCCAAAACAAAATATTGAATCATTATAACACAAAAAGATTTATTACTCAAAATATGAATTCTTTAAGCACACTATCAATTTTAGAAATAAATTAAATATATTTGTACCAATATAGAGTTTTAGAATTTAACTAAACTCAATCAAAATGGGCATTTTCACTTGCAAGTGAATTATTTATTCAACTGAAAGAAATATAATAGTCTCCCACAGTCCAGAGCTATAGATGAATTATTTATCAAGTGGATCATCCTCATCAGAAGTCCATTTCAGCTCTGCTTCTTTATTTTCGTCATTTCCTGTAAGTTACCAAATATGAATTTTATATGAATTCAATCATTTGTATAACTCTTTAAAGTGTCTAGTTCATCCAAAAGAACTTAGCACAATACCACAATGACTGAAAATAATAATATATTAATGTCAATTAAGCATTAATACCAATAATACATTAATGTCAATAATAGTATGCATCAATGTCAAGTTTCTTTATAAAAACAAGACCTAAACAGTTTCTTTTTCAAAAGAACCATTTCATGTTTTTATGTGGAATGTTACAGCTGCCAAGTTCAAATCTAGTTAAGCTGTATCATCAAGTACGGAATGATACAACAACTCAGGATAGAACATCCAAATGGAAATAAATTATCTCATCAAATGTGGAATGAGATAGTTCGCCCCAAAAGGATATATCATTAAATGTGAAATGATATATTGACAACTGCAAGCATCAAAACATTATCAAGTGCTTATCTTAATCACCAAAGGGAGATTCGAAAATTCAAAATAACACAGATGTAGGTTAATGCTTGTCTCATATATCTATTAACCCCATTTCCCCCATAATTTTGAATATTTGATGTTTGTTCAAACCTTTTATGAGTGCATCTGCAATATTATCCTTCGATCGCACATCAATCAAAGTGATAGTACCTTGTTCTATTAGATAATTCAGCGTTGCATGTTTCAGCCTAATATGCCTCCTCTTACCATTAAAGAGTGAGTTTTTAACTACTGAAACTGTAGCTTGATTATCATAGAACAAACTTAAAGAATTAATCTTTAGACAAGTTAATGGAATATCTAGGATCAGATCTCTTATCCATTCTGCTTCTCCTCCTACCGAAGCTAGAGTTGATAATTCTGATTCCATAGACGACAAAGCAATATAAGTCTGTCTTTTGGATTTCTATGCCACAGCTACTCCACCCAGTGTAAAAACATAACCACTAGTAGATTTACTGTCTCCAAATTATGAGCACCACGATGCATCAGAAAAACCTTCCAAGATAGGAGGATGACCATTATAGCATAAAGCATAATTTAGAGTACCCTTAAGATATCTCATTAGCCTTGTTAAGGCATTCCAATGCTCTTGAATAGGATTACTAGTGAAACGACTCAGCATGCCAACTGTAAAGGCTATGTCAGGTCTAGTGCAAGTCATTGCATACATGAGACTACCAATCAGTTTGGAATAATCCAACTAATTCACACTAGCTCCTTCATTAGGGCTTAGTCTTTTAGTAGGGTCATATGGTGTCTCAGCCACTTTGAACTCACTGTATCCCCATTTAGAAAGTAGTTTATCAATATAATGAGCTTGGTTAAGGGTGATACCTTGCCCTCCAAAAACTTACTTTCATTCCAAGAATGGTGTCTACTACACCAAGATCTGACATGTTAAAGGCTTTAGTTAATTCGCCTTTTACTTCATTTACAGTAGAAAGATCTGTACCAAGTATCAACATGTCATCCACATACAAGCAAATAATCGCAACCTTATTCGACACAGAACGAAAGTAA
>CANXYC010056203.1:0-79070 GCA_948193065.1 Aleurites moluccanus
TATATGTATATTGTAAGTGGCTTGGTCAATTTTCTTGGATCAAGTTCATATGATTCCCACTTGCTTATTATTTGTTAAAATTGATTGAAATTATGATATATGTTGATGGTCTTATGACTAATATATTTCTTGTGAGATGAAACCACATTACCCTATGGATAGAACGCTCTTCCAAATGAGAGTAAATTCATTGGTCCATTGTGCACTTTGGGAACCTAGCTGATAGGGTTCTGTACCAGTGTTCCACCTAGAGGGGACTACGAGCTCTAGGCGTATGCCTGGCCAAGCATGCGTTTGCGATAAGGTAGCAAGGACTACTGATGCGCTCTGTTGTGATAGGTAGCATGGCTACTGATGCACTCTGTAGTTTTACCATGATATTTGATAGTGCTATTCGATTGTGAGCACTTCTGTTTCTTGTAAGCCTAACCACTTTCCGATTTGTACCCATGTTCTTGAAATTGCTATTTCTTTCGGATTATATATATATGTATGTACGTATTTCTCTCATATTGCATGTTCATATCTTACTGAGTTGAAGGCTCACTCCTCTTCTGTGGATTTCAGGTGATAGTGTAGCTCGTGAGGGAGCTAGTAGAGAAGATTCAGCTTCTTGACTCATTCTTCCAAGAAGCCTTCATAGTAATTATTTTGAAATATGATTATGTATATTCATTGTATGGTATTATGATACAATATATAATGGGAGTATACTCTAGAGCTCCGTAGTTGGTTATTGGTGATGATAATATTTTGATGTATGATTTATTGGGTTACTCTTGTTCCTTAGTGATGTGGGATGCATCTTTTGATAAGTAAGGAATAAGAGGAAATTATGAAATGATATAAAAGAAAGATATGAATTATGCTTACATGGATCATAGAACTGATTATTGTATGATAAATATATTTGATATGAATGTGTAATATAAATGAGATCCAGGATATGAGAGTTCTACGAGTTTATGGTGGCTTTAAGTCTACTCTTGCTTTAGAACCGTCACACCACTGGAGTTGGAGTGCGACACCCATCCTTGTTGTTGCTTTTGTTTTGGCAAGTGGGTGTGGGGTTGAAGATTTTAATTGCATAAGTAATAAAGATTTTTCAATTGATTCATTCTCAATAAAAGATTCCGTAGAGAGTGAAATATCTAGATTATTTGGGAATTGTGGTTGGGGATGATGGGAAGAGACTGTTGATTTGATTTTTCTTTATTATTTTTCATAATTTTGTGATTTTATTAGATGGATAATTGTAATATTTTGTGGATTTATAATTTTTGTGATTGTTAATTTGATTTTAGGAATTGATTAATTTGATTTTGGTGTTGGTAGTGGTGGTGAAGATGAAAATTTTAGTGTGTTTAAATGTGATGATATTTGAGTGAAAATTAGAATGAAAAATAAGGGTATTATGGAGTTTTTACATTGATTTAACGGATTTTTAATAGAATGATTTCAAATTTTAACGAAACAAAAATATAAAAATTTTTTAATAAAATTTTAAAAACACAAAGATCTTTTAAAATAATATGGCAAAATATAAAAATTTCATAATAATTACTTTTTATGATTATCATAAGAAATTATTCAAAATCATAAGAAATTATTTAAAATTATTTAGAGTCGAAACAAAATATTTATATAACCGATTGTAATTAATTTTGAAAATAAAACTAAATTAAATTGAGTATAAATATAGATAAAATTGAAATGGTACTATAAACTATACAATCTGGATAACTTTTTTTTTTTTTTCTAAAAGAAAAATATTGAATTGATAAAAAGTCTTATTATAATAAAGGATGAATATCTCAATCAAATTCAAAACTATTCATCACTCATACCCTAATCCTCGGAATTAAAAAATAAATAAATAAAAAAGTGAAAAAAATTACTTCTAATTGCTTGTTGAACTCATTAGTGATTACCAATTTACACATTATATTTCTATTTACTAGGCATGGTGAGAATTTACAAAATCACTCCACTTATGATCTCATCAAAGTAATTTTTTATTTTATTTTGTCATATAAACACTTAATTTTTTAATGTTTAAAAAATTAATTATCACAATTATATGATTGATATTTCTCATAGTATTTGTTTAGTTTGACTTTTAAAAATTAGCAGTCTAAAAAAAATTAAAAACCATTCAATTGCTAATCACTAAAAACTATTTTTTTTTTATTAAAAGCTAAATTTTGTAATTCTTTTTAACTCAAAAGGTAGTTTTTGTCAAAAAAAAAAAAAAAAAAAAAACCTTTAAAATTTAATATAATCACGAAAATACTTACTACTAACTAAAAAATACATATTTTTATTTTAATTTTTAAATATTTTAATATTTATATACATTAACATAATTAAATATAAATTGAGTTAAAATATAAAGTTAGTTTAATAATATTTTTATGTAATGTTAAAATAATTAATTATATATAATTAAAATTTATCATTATATATAAAATAATATTTATTCATTATTTTACCATCTAATTCTACATTTAATAATTAAATTACATTTAATTTTTATTTTACAAATTAATATATAGATAATTTTATGATAATACGAAAAAAAAAAATATACATACTGACGTGGGTTAATGTTTAAAAGAATTACATTGACAAATGCAAAAATTTATAAGAAAATGGGAGGTACGCATGCTGTCAGAACAAATGCTCAAAACCCAGTTTTATGACTGCTCTTCTCTATCCAGTTCTCGGCCCTCCCTAATTTTGTTTCACTGCAACAAAATAGTGAAAATACCATAAATTGTCCGTCTCTGTGAATTTCCAAAACCCTAGAGGCTTTGTCTTTCTCTTTCACTCTCTCTCTATTGAAATTTGAATTTTATCTCTTCAATTTCCACTCTGATTAACGTTAGGGTTTTCTTTAAATCGATACATTTAGAATAATCTACACTGTGCTTCCAAAATTCTTGCCTTCTGATTTCTTGGATCTGGTCATGGACTCTCGAGATTCGTCTTCATCGCAATCCACACCCGCCGCCAATCCGGTTGGCTCATCATCCACCGGAGAAGATGACGCCGTTCTCTCTGTTAATGCTGCTCTCGCTAAGGATGCTGCCTTGCATTTTCAGTCTTGCCGTTTCATTGAGTGCCTAGCGGTTTTGCATCAACTTAAGCTAAAGAAAGAAGACGATCCCAAAGTAATTTATATATATACTTGCATATTCATGTTCATGTTCTTCTTTTTTAGCTATGGTTGCATTTGAAATTTCCTTTATTTTTTTTTAGATTGGAGTTTATTTAAGTAATGAATGTTGTATATGTACTCTTAGTTTTATTATGTAATTAGAAGAATGGGGTTACTTTTATGGAGTATGTGCTAAGGGACTGTCAATTTCAAGTTAGTGCTATTGAGCCTCTGTTATTTAACAGCTTGGTTAGATTGGTTCAACTTTCTTGGAAAAGTTTTTAATTCACTCAACTGGGTTAGTTCAAATTTTAACAAATGCATACATACATATACCCTGTAAGTAATATTTCTTAATCAGACTTAGCATATAAGGAATTACTTTGATATTCTGGAATATTAGGAATTATTACAGCCATGGACCAAGAATGCAGGCATTGATATACCCTCCCAAATTTAGGATTTATTCAAAGTGAAATTTCTTACAATAGCATATGTTATGATAGATATTGTGAGTGCCAACTGACAGGGTGTGATACTTTCTTGACTGAATGAGTTATGCTTCATTATGCCTCCAAGTGCCACGCTTTTAGAGTAAGTTTATGCTGCTGCCAGCTATATTGCTAAATTTAACTTCTATCATGGATTCACTCAACCATTATTTATAAAGTTGCTCGACTTTTTAAGTTTGAAGAATATGGCTTGATTTAAAATGTTATCTTAAATTTCTGCATAACCTGATCTAACTAACACTGTTCCTACCTAAATTTAACCAATTTTTGAGTGCTACAGTTTAATTTTGGGACAGAATTGCTAGCATTTTATTGATCATAGGTGTAAAACTTTGTTTGTTAAGTTTATGAATTTTTCATTTCTTTTATTCTTCTTTCTATGTTTTGACCCCTTCTTTCAATGTTTTGACTCCATGGTTAATATATATCAGGTTATTCATAATATTGCTATTACGGAATACTTTCGGGATGGTTGTTTGGATCCAAGGAAGTTGCTTGAAGTGCTTAATAATGTTAAGGTATGAAGATTTTTCTTTTACTTTATGTTTTCCCTTGGCTCATGGCTGTGCAGACTTCAGCAACCTCCCACTCGGTTTCTTGCGGTGCCATATTTGTCTAGTTGCATCTTAAAGTTTGAGCTACACTTTAGCAGAAGTTAATTTCTTTTTTCTAATTTTCACTTATTTATATATGTAGCTTTATATTTCACAATGGATGAAGTTTATTTAGAGGGGGAAGAAGTAGAGGAGGAGTATGTTATATTGTCCAAAAGAATAGGCTAGAAGGAGAAGAAGATTGAAATGATTGGAATATTGACGAACATATGATGGAAGAATTCTCATTTTAAGTTTGTACCAAGTATATAAAATTTTGAGTTTGTCTAGCCCACTATATGTTATGTTTAATTTTTTTCTTGAACTTGATGGAGTGTTGTATTTTACTTTATTGAATAGCTCAGCATTTAACTTGAATGTTCTGTGCTGAAGAAATATTTTCACTTTAAACTTCAAATGCTCACAAAGGGTATTATTATTGATGTGAATTTTGTTTTATATAAACAAGTTTGATTCTCCTATTGATTGAAGAACCTTTTTACGATATTTTTCTTTGACATGCTTATGTGAAGTTGATTTAAGATTAAATCTTTTTGAATGGAATTTAAAACGCAGTAAGTTGATAGCAAGATATGGAAATTAGGATACTTGAAGTCTGTACATGCATTATATATCTTGGAAGATTTCACTTGAGTAAGTTTCTTAGGGAAAAGAATTAGTCAGAGTAGGTTGACAACTTCTATACATTATTCAGTGACAAAATGCACCTTACTTCTTACCTGAATCCTAATATTGTTCTCACTCATGGACAAACAGATTTCTTGATGGAAATTGCTAAATCATATGTATTACTAATGAAGTGGATATTAAAAGGCCATTTCCCCCTTTTGGGGTTGGGAGTGTTGTTAGAAGTGGTTTTTTCATCATTACCTACTCATGAGAATTTTCCTTTTGAATCGAGGCAGAATGGAATCAGAATGAAAGGGACATAAAAGTGGAAAAAAAAGGGTCGAGTTCAGTAGGAAATAAAAAGGGGGAAACAGCCTATAAATAATGCTTCTTTGCTGTAGCTAGTATTGTCGTTTTATTATAATGAATTCATGTTGTTTATAGGTGCTGTGAGAAATCTAATTAAAAATAGATAGGTAAGAGCCTTTATAACGGGAGAAAGGTTGGGAGATAATATTGTGTTGAGCATTGTCTCCTTGTCATCCACTTATTTATTCATTTATTTTAATGTACACAGCTGATGATATGTGTGTGTGTATGCATATATATTGTTGCTGATGTGTAACACAGATGGGGCGCATTGATATCTGTACCCAACTTTGGTTAGACAAGAATACTTCATCTCCATATTGGTACCGAACTTTGGATTCCAGTTTACATGTTGCAAGTTCTGAAATATCGATGAATTAGAGCCTGCTTGGCATTGAGGTTGGGGAAGTTCCCTTTTAGATGTTGGGAAAAAGTAGTTTGCAGCTGTACTTTGGCTGGTTTGTAGCTTTTATGTCCAAAACATGTCAAATTCACTATAGGTTTTTTTAATAGGTTTTAATTAACATTTTCAATATAGTGCTTTGACGCACAGCTATATCCGACACCTGTTCTGAGTCCTTGTACTTGGTATTTTATAAATTCTTTCATTTAGTCATTTTGATAGATACATGTGAGAGTTCTTGTCAGTTTATGTGGCTTACATGCAACTTGGAACCATGATTAAGATTGGTGCATGAATTCTAGCTAGATTTATTGCGGTTACATTGACACTTTTTTTTCATCAGACTCTCAACTGTAATATATTTTATCTGTATGCTAGTTGTACCATTATTAAGATTGGGATGCTATCAGCAGTTAAATAATTTCACCCTTTTCAGGCCAGCCCATGGTAGTCCTTAGATGGGTCACTTAACTGAGGATACAAGCCTAAAAAATGCTAATTAGAAGAAAAGACCCTGAAAGAATATTTCATATTATTTCAGTTTTCTATATTTATAAAAGTGTATTACACTAATTTTTAAAAAAATTATGTATTTTTTTTCGATATTTTAGATTTTAGTAGCATATGACTTTCAGGTCAAGAATTTGTTATGCAGTTACTGATTTATAAATTTTCTTTTGATTTAATTATTACGATTTGAATGAATTTTTTACAGGATTTGACCCATGAGATTATTTTGCTCCATCATGTTTTGGCTTCATTTATTTTTTGTCTTTCAGTTGGTTTGGAGTGTAATATGATATTTTCTTCTTTGTTGGTGTTGGTTTAGAAGAAAAGTGAACAGCTTGCTCGAGCTTCTGGAGAACAGGCTGACACTGGGAGCAATGCTGGAAACAAGGTTGTTTCAGGGTTGAAGGGAAGTGGTACAACCTCACACCAATTTTCTACTTCAAATAGTGCGACTCTTGTTTACATGGATGAATTTGACCCAGCAGTCACAACGTTAAACATTGTGGGTTCTTGATATGTTCATGGTTTATTCATAGGTATTCCATTAATTTTTTTTTCTACAGTTTGAATTGACATTTTAAATTGTTATTGTTTTTTCATAGGCAATTATCTGGTTTCATCTTCATGAATACACGAAGGCATTATCAGTTCTAGAACCTTTGTACCACAATATTGAACCTATTGATGAGGTATGCTATTTTAACCTGTAACTCTTTTGCTTTAATGGTTCTATTATTGTGTTATGAGACTTCATTTTTTAATGTGTAGACAACTGCTCTCCATGTTTGCCTTCTTTTGCTGGATGTTGCACTTGCCTGCCAGGATGCATCAAAATCGGCTGTAAGTTCAATGTAAAATAGTGTTGCTACTTGTTTTATATATATGTTGCACAATATGTCCAATTCTCATAATGTTGATTTAGAGATAATAACATGTTTCTTCTGCCTTTTTTCTCAATTCCAATTCTAAAGCAAATTTGGAGAATAGAAAATTGCCTCTTGCTGTTGTAGAGCTTTTAAATTGAAGAACTGTGTTGCTATTGTTGGTTTTTCTTACTTTCCTTGGGATGATGGATTAAGAATAACGTCAAACTATATGATCCTAGTCATTATCTAGAATAAAATACTTTGGGTGGATTACAAACAGAAACACATGCGTGCACGCATGACTGAACAATTCTATCAAAAAGAGGCCAAGTATTTTGAAGTTGCAAGAGATGCTTCTGGGGAAATGAAAAATAAGAAAACCAGATTCTAAGTAATTAAGTCCAGTATGGTTGTGAAAACTCAAGAGAAGCTATCCGCTGGAAATACTTTTCAAAAGTTGTTTTTGAAAGAATTGTATTGGAGGTTTGCCCCTTGAGAGTATGTTTTATTGCAGGTTTTGTTTAAATAATAAATTTGAGCCCAACATTCCTTCCTTGCATGCAAGCATTTGAGTTGAGTCACAGCCATGGTATAATAATATGTTGAATTATTATACATTTTATTTATGCAATAAAGAATAGGAAATTTAGAACTCACCTCATTTTTTTTTAATTTTTGTGATGTGGAGGTGTTTAGCACCATGAATCTTGAAAATTATAATTCCTTAATGGAATTGAAAACTTTGAAAGACGTGATGGCATGGTAATGCAATGTATTTTCTTCATTTCCCCCCTTTGTTGCTCTTATTTTACTTATCAATAAGATAACTTGAAGTTATCTTATAAATTTTTTAATTTGTGACCAACAACTGGTGTGGTCCAATCAACATACAAATGCTCTCTCCTTGATGGTTTATGATAGCTGCAAATATTGGTAGATTAGTTTCCCTAGTGCCATGCAATTCTCTTTGTCCATTATGGTTTATCATGTTTTGTTTAGTATGTGCCTTTTGAATTATATTTGAGACCATCAACAAGTGAGTGCTAGCCATCATGAGGGTCTGTTTGGTATTGCTGTGTGAGCTACTTTGGAGAAATCGTACTTCGTTGAAAACATTAATTAGAGGTCATCAAAGTTTATTTTAGATGAATTCCACATGTTATAATCATCAAAGTTTTAAAACAGCTAAACAAAACCCCAAAATTGTTTTTCTCAAAACCATATAAAATGTTACTTGTCTGTAAAGGCAGTTTTAACCTCAATGTGAAACAAACTCTAAATATCTCAAGTTCAATATCTTGATTTCAGTAGAAGCAAATTTTTCTTAAGTTTTCAAAGACCTCATTCATGCTGAATCTGTTTGTTGCATTCAAATTGAAGGATGTTGCACAACATTTCTAAAGTGGTTTATGCTGTGTTGGGATTATAACAGTAGACTGTGCTTTTGGAGTTCCATTGATATTGATCAAGTGAAAAGGGAAAAAAAAGAAATTTAAAAGCAGCAAATTGACAACTAGCCAGGAGACCTGTTTAGCTGATGCTGTTCCTTTAAAAAAAAAAAAAAAATTCGAATGACAAACTGTATTAGATTTTAATAAGAGTTCTTTTCCTCTCTCTGTTTTTTTTTGTTTAAAACTCTGCATTGGGTTTGCGTTATCCTTTGGCATAAAACATGACCTTGCAGTTAAATAGTGAAAATATTCTTCTAAACAACCACAAATAGATGGATGATTTTGACCTTAACGTTGCTGTTGAGTCCTATGTGTTCCTGAATTAAATAAACCTGGTTGAGTTGACACTGGATAAGGCAATACATCATTCTGAATATATTTAATTGACGTTGCTGCTGCTGTTTTGGTGGTTGTCTTAAGAAGTTTGGTGTGCCTTTGCTCTGATATGAAAAAAAAAAAAAGCAGATGCCAAAGATATAGAACTCACTGTTATGTTTGGCTTTTTGGCTCTTTGGTTTTGGCTCCAGAATGTATTTTATTAACACTTATGGATTTTGCTGTAAGCAAAAATGGAAAAGTATTTTTGATATATGAATTATTCTTTTGCTATTAGGAATATAAAGGAAATTGCTTTATATGTTTATTGAGTGTGTGGTGATGGAGGTAGTTTGTGAAGGCTTTGGTTGAGGAGGTGGTGTGGCTGCAGTGGTGGCGATGATAGTAGTGGTATGGTCATGTAGTAGTAATGATAGTGGTGATGATAATGGGACAATAGTGTTGGTAAGATTGCACAAGACAATAAGATTTTGCTTTTCTCAAAAAAAAAAAAAAAAAAAAAGCAACTTTTTTTTAAAAAATATTTTTTGCTTAAAAAAATACTCTATGTTAATGAACCAAACAAATTTTTTGCCATCAAAATAGCGAAAAGGAAAAAGGTTCATTCCAGCAATGTGAACCAAACCATGCTAACTTTGAAGATTGCTGAAAATTGTGATACTGACTTCCATCTCCGCTAATGTGTAATTGGCCTTTTTTGGAATTGACTTCAGGCTGTTATCAGCAGGGGAAAATTGAGAGAATGATAGGGTCTAATCTAGTTTTCATATATAATGATCATCAGCCACTCTTCAGTTGTGTTTCATTGCTGGAACTGTATTCAATAGGATCATCAAGATGTACCCTTGGGGTTCGGGTTGTAAATGATTCGAGGAAATTTTAGGTTTAGGTGTTGCCAATCAGGTAAAATGTAGGAGTATTCTGTAGAAGGTTTTGTGTTTAGAGTTGGCAATTTTTTTTTTCAAATCGACACTAGTTTTTTGTTTATGATCTCTTTGGGCAATTGTGACTTGAAAATTTGAAACCTTGAATTGTTTGAGGTGTGGTTTACTTGCAACTATATGGATTTTGTACTGTACTGTATATTTTGAGTTACTAGCAGTTCAGAGCTCTTGAAGTGGATCATTCTGTATTGCCAGTTTAGGCCAAAAAAACCAAATATGAACTTGATCAAATTCAAAGTGCCTTTGTCTCATTCATCTTATCTTGACATAAAGTTGAAATTGTAGCAAATATGTCTGAATTTGATGAACTATATTAGCTTGCTTTGTCATTGGTGTTTTGTGTCTAAATTAATTGTTTAGATAGCAAGATTTCCCAATTAATATTTCGCTTTGTTCCCTTGATCAGGATGTACTTCTTTACCTAGAAAAGGCTTTTGGTGTTGGCTGTGTGAACCAAGGTGATAATGTAAGTACTGCACAGCAACAATCTGCAAATCTAGTTGCAAAATCATCCTCTATTCCAAGCAGTTCATCAGTTGTCGATGCTTCCAATTCGGATATAGTGTCTAGTGGGAATTCCTTAAAAAATTCTTTATCAAGAACGTTATCGTTATCAGAGGAGTCACTGGAGTATGAAACAATGTTTTCATTGGACATAAGTGGACAGAACTTGACCAGACCATCTGGTCTCTCAACTTCAAATGATCTTTCAAGGACCCAAGTTGATAGGTCTATGTCTACCATTGACCTGAAGCTTAAGTTGCAGCTCTACAAGGTCTGTTTTCTGCTCCTCACAAGGAATTTAAAACAAGCAAAGCGCGAAATCAAGCTTGCTATGAATATTGCACGCGGGAGAGACTCATCCACTGCTCTCCTCTTGAAGTCTCAGCTTGAATATGCCCGTGGAAACCATCGTAAAGCCATCAAGTTGCTGATGGCATCAAGTAATCGGACAGAGATGGGGATTTCAAGCATGTTCAACAATCTTGGTTGCATTTATTATCAGCTTGGGAAATACCATGCTTCATCGGTCCTATTTTCAAAGGCACTAACTAGTAACTCATCTCTTCGGAAGGACAAGCCTCTGAAGCTGTCAACTTTCTCACAAGATAAATCTCTTCTCATCATGTACAATTGTGGCATACAGCATTTGGCTTGTGGGAAACCCTTGTTGGCTGCTGCTTGTTTCCAGAAAGCAAGTTTAATTTTTTACAACCATCCTATCTTGTGGCTTCGGCTTGCTGAATGCTGCCTGATGGCTTTAGAGAAGGGACTTGTAAAAGGCAGTCAAACTCCATCGGAGAAATCAGAAATTATAGTTCATGTTATTGGCAAGGGAAAATGGAGGTATCTTGCAATAGAAACTGGGAATTCAAGAAATAGATATGTGCATTTTGTCGACAGGGATGACTTGTTTTTGGGCGGCGATGGCCAACCTAAGCTCTCTATTTCCCTTGCTCGGCAGTGTCTCCTCAATGCTCTGCATTTGTTGAACTGCTCTGAAATGAACCATTTGAAGTCTAGTCTACCTTCCAGTATTTCCTTGGATGAAAATGAATCAAGTGAAGTGGGATCTCTCATGAACTTAAACCACAAGAGTTTAACTGGCATCGATACCAAAGCATCAGCTGTATCTGTGGGCTTAGGTCAACTTAATGCAAATGGGGATGCAAAAGAGCAGAGGGGAGGTTCAAGTCAGGAGATCATGCAGAATTCTATCTCTTACTTTGAAGATACGCGTAGGAGAGAGAATCAGATGATTAAGCAAGCTCTTCTTGCGAACTTGGCATATGTAGAATTGGAACTAGAAAATCCTGAAAAGGCCTTGTCCACTGCAAAGTCTCTCCTGGAACTTCCAGAATGTTCGAGAATTTATATTTTTCTTGGTCATGTGTATGCAGCAGAGGCCCTTTGCTTGCTGAACAGGCCGAAGGAAGCTGCTGAACACTTGTTAATATATTTTTCTGGCGGAAATAATGTTGAGTTGCCATTCAGCCAGGAGGACTGTGAGCAATGGCGAGTGGAGAAAACTTTTGATTGTGAAGAGCCTAATGGAGGATCAGCCACTGCCGAAAACTCTTCCCCAGAGGAATCACCAGGTATTGTGTTCCTGAAGCCAGAAGAGGCGCGAGGTATCCTATACACGAATTTTGCAAACATGTATGCAGTGCAAGGTGAGCTTGAGCGGGCTCACCATTTTGTGACTCAAGCGTTGTCCCTTGTACCTGACAGTCCTGAGGCCACTTTGACGGCAGTTTATGTGGATCTTATGCTCGGTAAGTCACAAACAGCTATTTCCAAATTAAAACAATGTAGTCGGGTCAAGTTTCTTCCAAGCCATGTACACTTGAATAAATCTTGACGGTTGTATCGGATTCAGTTGCTTCCAATTATCGTGTCTGGCTCACCTTGCAGTGTTAGTTAGTGGGTAGATCAGGAATCCTTTAACAGGATTTGTAACATATATATAGTTCAGTTCAGAGAATAAATTTTCTTTTTTTCCCCTTCAATTTTTCATATGTAGGGTTCATTAATTGGTGTGGCAGAGTGTTTTGGTTAGAGCGGATGCCCCACCTTTCAAATTTATGTTCTGCTCTTCTTTAGATTGAAAACAGAAGAAAAGAAATTATTCATCGATTTCTCTTGAGATTGCCATTGTTCTTTCGATTTGTTATTCCATCAATGCAAAATTCTTCTAATTGTTGTCTGCTCATTTCGTGGCATTGCAGCAAAGGTGGAAAAGAAAGCAAGAGGTATCATGCAACTACTTGCCGTATTATTTTTATTACTAGTCAAAATTTTGAAGTTTCATAGATGAATTTTGATCTATTGGTACTAAAATTCATTATAAATAAAAAGTCTAATAAAGACCATCTCATGTGTGAGAAGAGATCTACTCAGCTGATAAGCTTTTCATTTAAATATTTCCTTTATTTAAAAGGATGAATGAGGTCAAATAATTCACTAATTATATATAGTAGCACTATCAGATTAATTGTTGCTGGGTATGACATTGCAAATTACAAGACTTGTATATGAAGATCTAAACTATGTTTAGTTACCAAGAATTTGTGGCTTGCAGAACTTAAAAATAAAATAAATAAATACATAAATAGAATCCCACATGATTCAACCAAAAACTTTTGGCAGAAATATTATGATTAAAAGCTGTATTCTGATTTTAGATACTTTTGTGAAAAGGAACATTCATCTATTTAACACCAAAAATAAAAACAAAAAACAGATAATATACACATGACATGAACATTATCCTGCCCTTGCATCATAATTTCCATACAATATTAAATGTCTAAGAAATTATTAAATATATTATTAACTAATAATTTAATAATCCAGTATATATGATGTTTGAAAAAGAATATTTATAGACTCATTTCGGATGTATAAAAGTTTTAAACTAAAATTTAGTGAATAACTATTTTTATGAATAATTTTAATAGAGTTAAATGAATAAATTTAAAAATAAACTAGAAACTAGTAGCGAGTACACTGGTAACAAATTTTAGTTGGGAAAAAATACAATCAGTAAGGTAGCTTCTGATTTGTGGCAATAGGATAGGAGCCTCATCAATAGGCACCACCATATGTTAATGGGAGTATAAGACAAACTTAAGTTCATGTGCCATAGCTTAAAGTGGTCCCTGTGCTTTTTTTTTTTGAAACAATGGTCCCTGTTCTTTGTTTAATCAAAGCCTTGAATACTACACACTTCATTTCTCTTATTTCTGCATACATGGAGAAAGAGTAGCCATAGGCTATATAGCTTCAAGATTAAGAATCAATTACTACTACATATATATTTTCAGTGTATCATGTCATACTAATCTTTTCTTGTATTATAATTTTTATCTTTTGTTTGATAAATTAGATTTTAATTAATTGGAACTCCAACCTGAGGATGTGACTGTCTAAAACGATTTCAGTATTACGTACTAAACTATGTACTCATTGATTAATTTATTTATTGAGAAAATGTATATGATTCTAATAAGCTGGAAAACATAAATCTTAACATATAAGCATCAAAATTTATACAATAGTATTAATTTATATATTGAGGGAATATATATATATAAGAAAATTATAAATGGTGGAAAAGGAAATATCTTTAAGACATTGGGGGTCATATTTTTCACAAATTAAAGTGGTTTCTTAAGTTTGCAATTTGATTGGAGATGAATAGAAGATGATTCCTTGTCCTTGATGGACCCATCATACTTGGGCTTATTATTCAGTCAATTCAAATGATACTACTTATTTGGTTAGAGATAAAGGAGGAAAGAACTCATAATACTTCAGCCTGCAATAACATTTTAATTAATTACTTCATAGATTCTTAATTAATACTACATTTAACATTTTAGCATAGAGGACAATCTTTAGGCCAATGTTAATAATATGTTTTAGAGTAAAAGATTATCCAATAACCCATAATACGTTATAGAACTTTATTGGTGTTTAATTAATACTAACACAAGTCAATTTATTTTGTGTAAATGAAATTTAACACTTCATCACTTATAAATATATGTATCTGCATGCGCATAGACTTTACCCATCACTCACAGTTTATATTAAAGTTGTAAAAGGAATTAGGGTATGTGTGTTTGTCAAAGAACATTAATACCCATCACTCACAGTTTACAGTAAAGCCGTAAAAGGAATTAGGGTATGTGTAATGTGTTTGTGTCTGTCAAAGATATGCAGGGCATGTTTATGGAAATTGAATATACTGTTTAGGCATTTTTCAATGTCTTTATCTTGCAGCAGGTTGATACTACAATACATTACACTGTTTCATAGAATAGGAGAAGGGAATAATTGCCCATTGGATTCCTAAAATCACCTCTTTTTCTCTCCATGTTATGGAGTATGATTGTGCCCTAAAGTGAGACGTATAATTTAGTTTATTTAATTAAGTGTGGATAATGATCTTAATTAGTAATTGTATATATCACCCTATTTTGAAGAGTTAATTACTTTTTAAATTCTACTTGAACTGTATTAATTAAGACTCGATTTTAATATTATATGAAAAAACTCAAATCCAACTTAAAAGTCTAGATTATTGAGTAATGAAACTCATATATTATATTAAGTCTTGATATCATTTGTTAATTTTTAATGTGAAATCTTTTAGCTCTAATAAAATTTACCAAAAAAAAAAAACTCTTCTTGTTATAAGTTTGAATCCAATTAAAACCTAACAAAATACATTTTTTAATTTTTCTTTTATAAAGAACTGATATTGTGAATAGTTTTTGAGTAATATTGTCAAAGATATTCTAATCGTTCACATTGAACTTAAGAGATTCATAAATAAAAAAAATACTTATACTTTAAGTTGGAGTTTAATTAAAGATTTACCATTTGAGTTATAAATAGGAGAAATTATATTTTCCCTTAAAAAAGAAAGTTAAATAATTAATGGGGAAACATATACAAATTTACAATAGATATAAATAGGGTTTTAGGAGTTCACATGCATGAAAAAGAAAAGGTGCTGAAAACAAAAAGGTCTGTAACATTAATTAAGGGGAAACTCGATATATTCTCATGTCGATTTCAATACCAATCTACGAGATTTCTCGCAACCTGCACCAACATCACATATTTCATTAGCTAATTTATGCTATACATAGTACTTGTATTTCGAAAATAAATAAATAAATACTATTAACACCATATGAAAAATTAAAAAAAATAATGAATAATTGAATATGAAAATACATCACAGGTTGATTAAATATAAAATATTAAATAAGTTTATATATAATTATCGGATTTTTCAAATTCAATAGTTAATTTTTGAAATTGATATTTCTATTATTATATAAATTTTAATATTTATAACATATTAAACTCAAGTAAATTACAATAAATTTAAAAAATATACATATTTTAATTGTAAGTTCAAGTTCTCTTTTCTCATTATTAATTTTAAAAAATAAATTAAGAAAAATAAATTATTGAATTTGTGATTCCACCTAAATTATCTATAAACATATCAAGACAGCCCACCGAAGTAGGTTTATCTAACTTTCTTATACATATATAAATTCTTGATTCAATTAATACCAAGAATTAACTTTCAAAATCCTGGCAAAATTAATCCTGCCATTAGGAATCATCTTATAATTGGACATGTGATTCAACTAAAATTTGTACTATCATTATTATTATTTTTTTTTTCACTTTTTAAGAAAGAATATATATATATATATAGAGAGAGAGAGAGAGAGAGAGAGAGAGTAAAATATTAATTGCAAGTTTGAACCCACTCGTGGAAACTAAATTGAAAAAAAAAATTAATAAATTATCAATCAATGATATTGAAATTGGATCTAAAATTGAGAGACTATGAATTTGAATCTCAATCAAAACTACCTAAAAAATATAACTATAGAAAGATAAAAATAATACATAAAAGATAATTAATTATTAGTTAATGAAGATACTTAACTAGGATGTAATTAAAGAGTGCAAGTGTAACCAGGAGGAGGTGTCTTCCCACAAGTTACAAGGAGTTGAAGAGCAATAGGGACATAGACATTAAGGTCAAGAAGCTTAAGCTTAAGAGTAGTGCATAAACAAACAGCAGCTTCAAGCTCAACAAGTCCTTGAAGAACTGGGCAACATTCATTGACAGCTGGGTCACCAAGTCCAATGGGCACTAACCCACCAAGAAGATCTACACATGCCCCTAATTTTAGGGTATCAATTGGGCAAGTCTCGTTTGCTGCTGCTGGTGGTTGGCAAGGCTTTCCTTTTGGTGACTTTGTAGTAACTGGGGGTAAAGTCACTGGAGGAAGAGTTAGGGGTGGTAAATTGATTGGAGGCTTAATAATTGGTGGAATTGCTAGTGGTAAATTAATTGGAGGAATAGTAACTGGAGGAAGAGTCATTGGTGGAATTACTGGTGGTAAATTAATTGGAGGCTTTATAGTTGGAGGAACAATAATTGAAGGAACAATCACTGGTGGCTTTACAATTGGAGGAACCATAGGCGTTATAATTGGAGGAATTGCTGGAGGTAAATTAATTGGAGGTTTTATAATTGAAGGAATAGTAACTGGAGGAATAGTCATTGGTGGCTTTTCAATTGGAGGAATTACTGGTGGGAAATTAATTGGAGGTTTTAAAATTGGGGGAACAATTACTGGTGACTTTGCAATTGGAGGAATTACTGGTGGTAAATTAATTGGAGGCTTCACAGTTGGAGGAACAATAACTGGAGGAACAGTCACTGGTGGCTTCACAATTGGAGAAACAATTGGAGGAATTACGGGAGGTAAATTAATTGGAGGTTTCATAATTGGAGGAACAGTAACTGGAGGAATAGTCACCGGTGGCTTTTCAATTGGAGGAATTACTGGTGATAAATTAATTGGAGGTTTCAAAATTGGAGGAACAATTACTGGTGGCTTTGTAATTGGAGGAATTGCTGGTGGTAATTTAATTGGAGGCTTCACAATTGGAGGAATAGTCACTGGTGGCTTCACAATTGGTGGAATTACTGGTGGTAAATTAATTGGAGGTTTTATAATTGGAGGAACAATCACTGGTGGCTTTACAATTGGAGGAACTACTGGTGGTAAATTAATTGGTGGCTTCACAATTGGTGGTAAATTAATTGGAGGTT
This sequence comes from Aleurites moluccanus, assembly GCA_948193065.1. NCBI lineage: Eukaryota > Viridiplantae > Streptophyta > Magnoliopsida > Malpighiales > Euphorbiaceae > Aleurites > Aleurites moluccanus. The sequence goes on from CANXYC010056203.1 coordinate 17,438, forward strand.
TAACAATTGGGGGTAAAGTAATTGGGGCTTTAGGTTTGCCTTTATGGCCATTGTGTTTAGGGGGTGGTTGGCTACATGCACCACAGTCAAGAATTGGAGAGGCTGAGGAAATGAAGAACATGCAAATGAGAAGAAAAGCTGAGATCTTGGAGGAGTCCATTTTTTTTATAATTTTTCGAAGAAAAGAGAGTGACAATTTTAAAAATCAAGTGAAGAGAAGTGAAGTGTTATATAGGAATTTTGAGTAGTAGAAGAAAACAAAAAACCCTAAAGCACACCACGTGAACAAGGGCTATGCTTAAATGGCAGCTACCAAAGTTTGCTAGTTGGCAGCTACCTTACAAATATATATATCCATCTTTTTAATCTGTAATAATTAGAATATATATTTCTTACTATATACTACTAAAAATGAAGGGACAGTTATCGTTGCCCTTATATATTCATCCTTTACAAATGTTAAGTATATGGACATAATTAATCAATTAATGTGATGGGATTGGAGAAAACAGATAGAGTTAAATTAGAAGGTCCTTAGGTAGAGTACATGCAAATTCACAAAATTTAAGGGATATGTATACGAAATTACCAACAAATCAAGTACATACCCAGTTTCTATGGCTTACCTTAGTTTGTTAATCACATGTAAAGGTGGCAAATCCAGATGATTCGATTTAAGTTCGTCTATTTAAATATAACTCATAATCTATATAATTAACATATGATATAAAATGTTTGGAATTTAAATGATGGAAATTCACATATCAATTCATCCAACTTAACGATTCTATCAATAACTCAATTTAATTATTCAACTTAATAAGCGAATAAATAATTTGATTAAATAATTTTTAAAAAAAAAAAATTACTATTATGATATTTGTTTTCGAATTTGAAGCCCATATACTTTTTTCTCTAAACTTTTAAGAATATATGAAAAAAAAAATAATATTAAAAATCATAATACAACCCAAAATCTCTAATATCTAAAATCTAGATTAACACCAAACCATTTAAATATATTCTGCTAATTAGATATGCTAAAATATATTTATATTTTAGAATTTTTTTAACGTCAATCATCAATGCATCATGTTTCCTCCTAGTCCTTGGATGATTTTGAGAAATTTTATGATAGAATTGTTTTTTTTTTTTAATAAAGTAAAACTTTACTTTATATACCACTAGTTTAAAGAATAGTTAAATCTCACGTCCCATCCTCAAAAACATAATTAATCTCGTATCTTATTTAATTATATGGTAAAAAAGCAAATAAATTAAAAAACAAGATTAACAAATTCTGTAAAAGGCATTTACTTTGCTTTCGTTCATTTAGAACCAAAATTTTTCAAATTTATAATTGATGAAATACCATTTATTTAATTATTAAAAAATATATATGAAATTATATGTATAAAATATAATTTCATTTTTTTTTCATTCAAAACTTTTAAAGAGAAGATAGATATTTCTATTATTTATAATATTAATAGTTACAATTCAGATTTTTTATATTATTGTTTGTCACATGCTCCTCTTTAGAGTCATATTATATTTTTTTCAAAATATTTTAATAGTTAATATTTTTTATAAATGATATAGCAAATAAAAAAGAATATGAGATAAGAGATAAGATATAAAATGAGCCGAATGATTCAAAGTGCAATAGTCAATATTAAATATATAATTTCAATGCACATTATATTAGGGAATCTAAATATAAATAAGAATTAATAATTCAAGTTATTGATATTTAAGAAATTATTAGATAGATATAGATTTTCATATTATCATATTTAGCTAACGATTCGAAAGATGGTTGACGATTCGAAAGATGGTTAACACATTAATTTTATCTTGTTTATACCTTTCATGATTCAAATTTCAATTTCGAACAAATTTTTCTCCTCATTCTCTAGGATTTTTCCTTGTTTTGATCCCTGTTTTAATGAGAAGTAAGTCTCATCTAATAATTTTTTTTTTGTATTTTAATTTATTAATAAAATAAGATTATTTTAAAAATAATGACATTAATAAAATTAATATTAAAAAAATTCAAGCTTTCAAAAATTAAAATTAGCATTGAGTGTCTATTTCTTTAATATAGGAAATTAGAAATTTACATACTTGTAGCTCCCTCTTTTTAAAATTTATAATAAAATAACAAAAATAAAAAAATTCCAAGGCCATATAGTTATATTACATTTTCTATCTTTTTTTCCCCCTGAAAAATCTCCCTTTGTATGGTCTCTCCAAATAAACAAAATTATCAATTAAAAAACATATAATTGAATAGAAATTCTAAATTAATCTCAAGCACAATAGAAATCTAACTAATTTTCTCTTGGAAACAGGAGAAAATACTTAAAAAGAGATTGGCACTTAAAAAGAGATTGGCTTAGAATGTTACACTTGATTACAATAACTTGATAAAATTAGAATAAAAAAAATTTAAACCTTAACAGTTTTTTTCCTTTTAATTTTTTTTTATATATCAAAAACCTAAAAGGATGTTATATACTTCTCATGCAACCCTTAAATTTATATATACAATCTAAAATTTCTTATTTTTTTTTAGTTATTTATTTATAGGAATCCCCATAAAACCCAGTAAAATACCAAGCCAAGTTAATAATATTAATAATAATAAAAAAAAGTTGCATGTACAGGGGATAATATGAAAGTAGAGGTAGGTAGGTCCACAAAGAAAAAAAAAAAAGTGAGGCTGCCTATGTACAAGCACTATCACAATGTGTAAGTTGCCCCAAAATTTGGGGCCATCCTTATCATAATTGGTAAGGCTATAGGACCATTTTTTATTTTTCAATGGATGTCATGAGAAAGCTACCGAATTCAGCATCTAAAGGGTTCTACATATTTGTTTGCTTTAGAAATATATAGGTCCACACGGAAGAAGACCTATCAATTTAGTTAGCTTTATAAAACATTGACTAGACAGTATCTTATTGGAAAAAAAAAGCATTGTATAATTTGATTATATTTTATTTATTGTATTTTTTAATTATTATATTTTTTAATAACATTTAAATTTTAGGAGATTATAATATATATTTGTATAATTTGATGATAAATCAAATTTTAATTAAAGTAATTTAAGGAAAATTTAATTAAAACTTGATTTATCATTTCCCTAAAAAAAATTAATTAAGTTAAATTTTTATAAATTTACATTATTTCTATTTACTTTAGAATTATTTTTGTGAACATTTGTATATAATAATTTATTTACACCTGTACATATGAGTCAACATTTGTAATTAGGGTTTAGGGTATTTTAGTTTTTTGGATTAAGGGTAGATAAGACATTTCATATGATGTATATAAGCATATTTTTCTTGTAATTCTTTCTTTCGAGTTGAATGAATGAATATGAGTTCTTCTTTCATTCTCCAGTAATCCTAGATACTTTTGTATGAACCTTAATTGTTTCATGGTATCAGAGAGTTGATCCGGCTAATCGGTTTCTTTTTTTTTTCAGTTTTGAGGAGATGTCTACATAATTCTGGTCGTTGTTTGGTTGTGATTGAGTTTCTTTTTACCCTAAATTAGTTTGAAACCCTAGATTTCCTCTGAGTTTGTTAAGTTATACATCGTAATATGAGTCTATGTTGTTCTATCAGGTTGATTAGGTTCATAAGTTTCATTTTCTATTCTTGGATTATGATATTAAGTAGTTTCGTTCCTCTGATTCAATCTTGTTTAAGCATCGTACCTTGTGTCCTTAAATTTCTTTATGTTATTGATTTTGATGTTTTTGGTCAAGAAAGCTTAGCTTTTCCTATTCTAATTCTCTTTATTCATTAAGATTTGATAAAAGTCCCAAATTCCTAATTTTTTTTTTTGAAACCCTAATTTTTCTAATCTCAATATAAAGCTTTAATTTCTCTCTAGTCACTGGAGATTTGTGATTCTTTCTTCTAAAGTGTTCTATTTTGTTTGATTTCATCCAGTCTTACTATTAAAAGTCACATATTTGGGAGTTCTATTCAAGATAATACTGTTGGTAAAGGTATAATGGAGAACCAAAATTCAAATGTCCAGCATGCAACTGGGGAAAGGAGTGATGATGTGGTTGTTAAAGCTAATAGAGATCTGCTACAATTACAGAGCTCAGATCACCCTGGTATGGCTTTGATAAGTGCTCTCTTAATTGGAGCTAACTATCTTGCTTAGAGTAGAGCGATGAAAATCACATTAGGAGCTAAACATAAGCTTGGTTTTATCAATGGTAAGTATGCCATGCTAAAGGCCGATTCTACTAAAGTCGAGCAATGGCAGAAGGTTGATTATATGCCTCGTGGATACTTAATTCCATGGGAAAGGACTTAGATAAGTCCTTCATCTATGCTAGGAGTGCTGGGGAACTTTGGGTTGAGTTGGAAGAGTGGTTTGGAGAGAGTAATGGATCTCTTATTTACCATATCTAAAGAGAAATATCGTCCATTACTCAGGGTAACATGTATGTGGTGTTGTATTTTGATAGGCTTAAAAAACAGTGGGATGAATTGGTATGTCTCATGCTAATTCCACTTTGTGATTATGGGGTAGCTAGGAGTATTTTAGAGTTTAATTCTCTAACTAAGCTAATACAATTCTTGATGGGCCTCAATGATGAGTATGATCATATGAGGAATTAGATACTTTTGATTGATCCATTTCCTAGTGTCAATAAGGCATATTCAATGGTTCTTAGGGTTGAAAAACAAAGAGAAGTGGATACTTTTGCTACTAAACCTACAAAAAGTAGTGCTATATTGTCTAAACAATTTGATAATAGGAGAGACAATTATAAGGGTGGTAATTGGAGAAATAAGGATATGTATGATAAGTTTGACAAGTTAGATAAGTACTATAACTATTGTAAAACCAATGGTCATCTCAGAAAGTTATGTTTCAAGCTATATGGATACCTTGAGTAGTATGATGATTGGAGGAAGCATAAAGGTTTTAATGATAGTAAGAAACCACAGAGTAAACCTACTATGAAGGTAGTAGCTCACGTGTCTGATGCACAAACATCTGACATTGGAGATATTGAGTCGGGTAAGGAGATTACCAAAGGAGAATAGTGGTCTTCTACCTTACTACTGCTGTTCAGAGAGAGGTACAAAAGTATTTGAAAGGGAAAACTATAGCAGATGGGAGTTATGTGAACTACACTAGATATGTAGATATTATTCATAGCATTGCTCTTACTAGTTTTAGTTCTGGGTCTGACAACATTTGGATTATAGATTCAGGTGCTACAAACCATATGTACTTTGACATTAGTATTCTCATGCATCCTAATACACCTAAAACCCTTAACACTATTACCTTACCTGACAAAACCATACAAACAGTACAACATATAGGTACTATTTCATTAACCCCACAATTGACCTTAACTAAAGTACTGCATGTTCTAACATTTAAGTTCAATTTATTATCAGTATATAAACTTACTCAAACAACCAAAATTAAAATCATTTTCTTTGGTACTCATTGTGAATTCTAGAACTTGTTGACTGATGACATTCTAGTAGTGGGAAGGATTTATGATGGATTGTACATCTTAGATATGACAAGTTTTTCTATAAATACTATTCAACAATTTACTAATAAGAACTCTACTGTTATTTCTGTTGTTAAAGTAGAGTCTCCCTTACTTTGTATAACTTCTTCTAGTAATAAAAGTCTTTCTATTACTTTTCATTTATTGCATCAAAATTTAGGTCCTGCTTATCCTCTACTATAAATCATTTGTCTCATTTAATTGATATTACTAAACATGATGATGTAGTATGTTCCATTTTTCCTTTAGCTAAACAACAAATATTGTTGTTTTATAGGAGTCAAATTCAAAGTACTCAATTGTTTGAAATCATCCATGTAGACCCATGGAGACCTTATAAAACTCTTACTCTTTTTAGAGCTCATTATTTCCTAATCATAGTTGATGACTTTAGTAGATCTACTTGGACTTATTTGCTTAAAAATAAAATTCAAACTTCTGAATCTTTGAGACAATTTTTGCTCATGGTTTAAACTCAATTTTTAGTTACTGTTAAGATAATTAGGTCTGATAATGGCACTGAATTTACTAGTTCACAGTGTCAAACTCTTTTCACTCAATTTGGTATCCTTCATAAAAAAAAAAAAAAAAAAAAAAAAAAAAAAAAAAAATCTCCTTATACTCCCTAACAAAATGGTATAATTAAAAAAAAACATAAACACCTTTTGCAAATTGCTAGGGCTCTTATGTTTCAATGTAAAGTGCCTAAATTCTTTTGAGGAGATGTTATTTTGTGTGCTACCCATATTATTAATAAACTTCCAACTGCTGTCTTTAATTGGAGAACTCCTTACAAGTTAGTTAATCATAAATAGCCTAACTACTAGTTTTTGGCTCTTTATGTTTTGCAACTAATACTCAACCCTACAAACACAAATTTTCCCCTAGAGCTTTCAAGTGTATTTTTATAGGTTACATGTCTAGTCAAAATGCTTATAAACTTTACAATTTACAAGATCACCGTGTTCTTATTTCCAGGGATGTTGTATTCTATGAACATTCTTTCCCATATCATTATCCTAATTCCCTCACTCAAATGGATTCTGCTGATACCTCTCCTTCTTCATCTGTTTTACCTTTATCTTTTGATGACTCTATTGATACTCCTTTATCTTTTTCCCTCAATGTTACTTCTGATCCTCTTGATTCTTCTCCTTCTATTTCTTCCTCTCATACGCTTGTTGACTCTTCATCCATAGCATCATTTGTCCTTTCTCTAATTCTCCCCTACTTTCTTCTCTTGTCTCTTTTCCATCTTCCATTCCTCCTCAGCCTCCTTTAAGGCAAAGTGACAAACTTAAGGCTAAACCTAAATGGTTAAAGGACTTTATTTCATTTGTCCATCTAGATGCATGATCACTACTCTTTCACAGTCCATTGTCTCTTATCCTTTATAACCTACTGTTTCACCTTTTATTTTTGGTCAAACACATATAGACTTTGTAGCTAACATATCTACAATCCAGAAGCCTAAGACTAACAACCAAGCTAAAACTGATCCTAATTGGATTGATGCTACGAATAAGGAAATTCAGGCCTTAGAACAAAATAAAACTTAGATTATAACTGACTTGCCAGTTGACAAAAAACCAATTGGGTCTAAATGGGTATACAAGATGAAATACTATCCCATTGGTATTGTTAATAGATATAAGGCAAGATTGGTGGCTAAAGGATATAATAAAGTAGCAGGAGTGGATTACAATGACAGTTTTGCTCCTGTAGCAAAACTGGTAACTGTTAGGGACTTCTTAGTTGTTGTTGTCCATTATATTTGTTTTTTCATCAGTTAGACATCTTGCATGGTTTTCTTATTTAGGAGGTGTATATGGTTACTCCAGAGGGTTATTCAATTCCTTCTTCTAAGGTTTGCAAGCTCTAAAAGTCACTTTATAGCCTTAAGCAAGCTTCTAGGCAGTGGAATCTTAAATTCACTACCAAACTCCAAGCCTTTGGTTTTACTCAGTCTACTTTTGATAACTGTCGGTTCATTAAAAAGACTTCATCTAGTTTCTTGATATACTTATCTATGTTGATGATGTTTTTATTGCTGATACTTCAAAGTCTGATATTTCTTCTGTCAAACAAGATCTTCATTAACAATTCACCGCAAAGGATCTTGGTCTAGCTACTTACTTCATAGGTCTAAAATTAGTTCATGTGTCTTCTGGTTTATTTATTAATCAGAGGAAATATGTGTTAGACCTGCTTTGTGACACTGGGTTGCCTGCTGCTAAGCTTGTTATTTTTCCTTTATCTTCTGATTTTCCTCTTTCTGATTTTGAAGCTTCTGGTCCTTTTCTGTCTACACCTAAAGATTATAAGAAGTTAACTAGTAGGCTTTTATATTTAAACTTAACCAGACCAGATATAACCTTTGCAACACAACAGTTGAGCCAATTTATGCAAGCTCCAAGGCAAAATCATTGGGATGCTGCTCTGCATCTAGTTAGGTATCTTAAAAGTTATCCAACTACTGGTTTGTTCTTCTCTTTTACTTCTAAGCTGAAGCTTTTCTGCCTATTGTGATGCTAATTAGGCATCTTGTTCTTACACTAAAAGCTCATTCACTGGTCATTGTGTTTTTTCTTGGTTCTTTCTTGATTTCTTGGAAACTAAGAAACAAACTATTGTTTCTAATCTTCTACTGAAGCTGAGTACCACAACATGGCTACCATAATTTGAGAAATCCAATATATTTTTTATTTGCAGTAAGATTTTCAGGTTCCTTTGGTTTTGCCTATTTCTCTTCATTGTGACAACCAACAACCATATATATTTCAGTAAACTCAATCTTTCATGAGCGGACCAAGCATCTTAAGATAGACTGCTATTTGGTCAAAAATAAGTTTATAAGGCTTCATTCAACCTCTCTATGTCTCTTCCAAGTGCCAAATTGCTGACATTTTTATCAAATTGTTATTTGCTAAAGCTCATCAATTTTTGTTGTCCAAGATAAGTCTGCTTCACTTATAGCAGCCTTCATCTTGAGGGGGAGATGTGAATATTTGTATATATTAATTTATTTATACTTGTACATATGAATCAACATTTGTAATTAAGGTTTAGGGTATTTTGGTCTTTTGGGTTAAGGGTAGATAGGACATTTCATATGATGTATATAAGCAGATTTTTCTTGTAATTCTTTCTTTCGAGTTGAATGAATGAATCTGAGTTCTTCTTCCATTCTCCAGTAACTCTAGGTACTTTTGTATGAATCTTAATTATTTCAATTCTTTTTTGTACTAAAAAAATTGAATTCTATAAACTATTTTCTTTCAAATATGAAAATTAATATAAAATAATTCATCTAAATTAAATTTTTGCAAAATATAAGTTTTCAAACAGGGACTATGTATATATGTGAATACAAAAATAAAAAAAAAAAAATTCATACTAATTATACTAAACCTAATATCCTAAATGATAGTAAAAAATATTATATACCAAGATAATCTCAGAACTATAGTAAGTGAGGGGGCCTAAACACCAAAATTATATTTTCAAGAAAATGAAAATGTCTCCAATATAAATTTTATTCATGCAAAAAAAAAATTCCAAAATTCATTGTGCCATAAAAAAAATTTAAGAATTTTTTTATTTTAGTATCATGGAAGGAATTCTAATATGAGTTTGTAAGTCATGTCGTATACACTTATTACTACACTATGTTCAAATTTTAAAAAAATTGCTAGCTATTTTTAGAATAGCTAAAACTTTACTTTTAGATAAAATATATACTTCTTAGCTTAGTCAAAACCAAATAAAAAGCTTTTTACAAATTAACTAAAATTATTAAATTACCAAAAATAAAATGGGGACAAAATCTAATTAATAAAATATTACATTTTATAGTAAAAGCTCATTTTAATGAGTAATTAAGAGTTAATATTTATTATTTAGACTTTCAATTATTGTTTTAATTAAATATTTGATAAACCCAATAATTAAAAAAATATTTTGAATTCAACTATTATTTAACACTCTAAAAATTATAATTAAAATACTAAAAATTAAGATTTATAGTTATAAACCTCATGTTAAAATCACTAGTCAATAATTATTGATAGCCAATTACAACTAATAGCAGGATCATGAGAGCTCGATTTAGCTCCTGCATGCATGGCATTTGTCTAAGGTTTTTTTTTCAATTAATTGTATTTTGAATTATTGGTTGAGGTCCATATTAGTCTATATATTTATACATGAAATCTTTCTAAAAAAATTTAATAATTGAACAGTAGAATGTATCAAATAGGTCCTAATTAAAGAAAGAAAGTGTGTAAGATAGATGCATAAAGAAACAATACAGTAAGGCAAGTATGGGACAATATTAGTAGTTATATGCAATATATATATAACACTTGAATAATAGTTAGATGGTAAAAGTAGATTTATCCGTTGTTTGATAAAATATTTTATCTTTTTGCCCTTTTTTTTTTAAGAGAAAAGATAATAGATTCAATTAATCAAAACAAAGTATATCATCATGTAGAGACTCCTACAACTATAAAGGAGGCCTTTCCCAAAAATAAGGATTAGCATGAGCAATGGATAACCAAGCCATAACATGAGCTACTCGATTTGCTTGCCTCTTAACAAAGTGCATAAACACATTTTGCATTTGATTTAATAAAAACTGACACTCAACAATTAAAGTACCAAATTCAAACAAATCAAAGGTGTGACCTTGAATTGCTTTTATTACTAACTCTGCATCAGACTCCAATAGTAGATACTCAAACTGAACCCCACGCAGCCAAGACAACGCTTCTCGAATGGCAATGGCTTCGACTTCTTTAGGTTTTCATAAATAACTAAATGTCATAGACAGACCCCCCACAAAGTCACTAATATGATTCCGGAACACAACTCCTAAACCAATTTTCAAGTCATTATTGAAGAGAGATACATCAACATTGCATTTCAAAGTACCTAAAGCAGGTGGCTGCCACTTCACCAAATTTGTAATATGAACAACAAGTACTTAAGGTACAACAGGTACTTGAGGAATAACAAGAACTTGAGGAACAGTAGGAACTTGAGGAACAGTAGGTACGTGAGGAACAATATATACTTGAGGAACAACAATTCATCCTCTAACTAGTAACCCAGGAACAGTCTGAGTGAACCCAGCAGACACAGCTAAAACTGCAACACCACTAGCCACCAACAGAACCTCATGACCCTCCCTTGACAAAGCCCATGCTTTACCCCTGACAATACCAACAAAACCAGCAACATCAACTCCATCTTCATCCCTTAAACACTCCACAACAAATGCATCAGCAGAGGATAATATAGGATCAACTCTCAATATTGATATGACAGCAGAATTAGTATGATCATACTGCAGTAATAACTGTGAATTTGTATTAGGCTCCAACCCACACACAGTTATATATGAAGGAGCCAAAACAGATGGAACAACCAAGAAATTTCGCCCATCACAATACTCATGAACACTAGCTTCAGGAACAGCTGCACCAACATATTGAATAGCACTAACTTGTCCAGATAGACTAGCAGATAACAATATAGGACCAACAAAAATACTCCAAGATTTTTGCCTAGCTGAGGGATTGCTCACAGTAATAGAGCATGACTCACACAACTCATATGAGTTTTTCAATTTAGCTGCCTTTCATTCTTGCAAATAAGATAAACTGGACTGAAGAAAATATGCAGCACCAATATTAGCATCTCTCCATAAAACAGTGTTTCGAAAATTCCAAACACTCCAAAGAGTGATACATATCTTCTCAATAAGAATAGTCCCTGCAGAAATTAACAAGGCAAAAAACCAAGTTGAAACTTGATCATCAGTTATGAAACTAGTGTCTACAACAATACAAGATCCAAAATATGCAATCCTAGGACATTCAAAAATTAAATGAGAAATAAACTCTTTAACTCCACCACAAAACACACGCAAATGAGGCATTTTAAAACCCTTTTTAGCAAACAACCACTAGTGGGCAAAAAACCTCTCAAGAAATGCCAAATAAAATATTTAATCTTTGGTGGAATCTGCAGCTTCTATAGACTACCCCATAGACCATTGACATAAAAATCCTCTTCCAACCCCATCATAGCCATAGCCACATAATAACTAGACTTAACAATATATTCACTATTTTTTGAATGATCCAGATCACTATATCATCCCTCGTCATCTGAGGCAATGGAATTGCACAAATAGCCTCAATATCTCTTCTAACAAATAATTCTTATAACAACTCCGCATCCCACTCCTTTTGCATAGGTATCATAAAATCCACAACACTAAGGTTTTTCTAACTCAACACTATGGATAGATTGGACATAAAAGATATCCTCAGCCCGCAACCAATGATCATTCCATACCTGGATACCAGTACACTCACTTACCTTCCATCTATAACCCTGCTTCAACAATGCTTATGCCCCTAAAATTCTCCTCCAAGTGAAACTTAGATTATGACCTAATGAGGCTGTTAAAAACTCTCCATGAGGAAAATATCTAGCTTTGAGAATCCGAGTAACTAGAGCATTTGGATACTGAAGTAAATTCCACCCCTGCTTAGCCAACACTGCAAGGTTAAATCTATAAAGATCCCTAAAACCTAATCCACCCCAATCCTTCCTAACACATAGCTCCGTTCAACTATATCAATGAATACCTTTTTACCATTATTGTGCCAACCCTACCAAAATGAATTCATTATCTCCTGCAGCTCATCACACAATGACAATGGAAGTAAAAAGATACTCATGCAATAAATAGGCAAAGCCTGAACTGCAGACCTCAACAGAGTCTCTTTACCAGCTTTAGAAAATATCATATGCGACCACCCTCTAAATCTTTTCCAAGCCCAATCCTTCAGAAAATAAAAGACATCTTACTTATTTCTACCAACTAAAGATGGCAAACCAAGGTCCCTTCCATGATTCAATTTGGCTGTTACCCCTAACACCCCTTGCACATCATAAATTACCTCAGTGCCCATTTTATGACTAAAAAACAGGGCATATTTTTGAAAATTTACAGCTTGTCCAAAAGCTTTCTCATACTGCGTTAAAATTTCTTTCATGGATTGAGTCTCACTACTGGAAGCCTTAAAAAATAAAAAGCTATTATTAGCAAATAACAAATGTAATACTGTCGGAGCTCCCCTACTGATCTTACACCCATGAAGTAAACCTCTCCTCTCCGCCTAAGAAATCAAAGCAGAAAGCCCTTCAGCACATAAAATAAAAAAGATAAGGAGAAATAGGGTCCTGTTATCGCAGACCCCTAGAAGGAATAATAGGGTCTAACATACTACTATTAAAATTAATTCAAAAAGACAGTACTAGCACCACAACTAAATCCACCCAACTACTATAAAAATCAAGTTTCAATAAAATCACCCTTAGAAAACCGCAATCAATCCGCTCATAGACTTTACTAATATCAATTTTTAAAGCAACCTCACTCTTTCTTCCACTTCATTTATTCTTCATGAAATGCAATAACTCAAAAGCTAATAGCGTGTTATCAAAAATAGATCTCTCAGACACAAAAGCATATTGAGAATGAGAGATAATACCTGGTAAGAGCTTCTTTAGTCTATTAGCCACAACTTTCGACATAAGTTTATACAAGACATTACATAAAGAGATAAGGTGTAGATCCTTCAAACTTACTGGATTAGCACACTTTGGAATCAAGACTATTGTCATTTCATTTAAACTAGTAGGGAAAGATTTATCCAACAACCTCCGCTTACAATCCTGAATAACACTCGATCCCACTATATGCCAAAATTTTTGGAAAACCCCGGGTTCATACCATCCGGACAAGGAGCCTTATTCGAGTGCATCTAATTTATGGCAACTTTAAATTCTTCAACTTTCAGAGACTGCTTCCAAAACTGAATCAAACTCACCATTCCTTGCATTAAATTAACCAGTAACATGGTTTATCACTTTTTGATGCATACTATTTACATCCTCACACCATTGCCCACCAGCGTCCTACAACTTACGTATAAATTTCTTCTTACTTGTAATCGTGGCAGACACATGAAAATATTTTGTATTCCCATCCCCTTCTTCAGCCAAAAAGTTTAAATATATGATGTTTAAATATTAATTCTACTGTTAGGATTTGAATCAAGTGTCAGCTCTAAATCGAATGACATAGTGATTATACAAATAATAAAAGAAAAGAAAAAAGATGATACAAGAGGATAAGAAGATTTTGATGTAGTAGTAAGACCGAAACTGAGGTGTTGGGTGATTGCATATTTGACTTCTAGATTTATTTTCTATCTATATTGAATTATAATATTTGATATTGAAGAAAAATATTGAATGAATCAAGTAAACAAACTGTAAAAATTACGCTTAGAAAGTGACGCAGCGTGTAAGCATTCAAACAAGAGTGTGAAACTCAAAATAGAGAACTGAATGTTTATTAATCAAAAAAAGTTGTCCAACCTTAAAGTTTTACAAGCTATTTATAGATAATAAGCTTAAGAAAACCTTAAAAGGCTAATTTGGTAATATATTCCGAAAAGAAAATAAATCACCAAATTTACATCATAATGAAAATAAAAATATTACATAATAATTGCCTTAAAAAGAAAAAAAATACACGAACAGATTTTCCTACCTAAATTAAATAAGGGAACAAAAACTGCCAAAATAGATAAAAACATAAAACTGCCAAAACAGAAGCCTGAATATTAAAATTTAACCTAAAAAGGCTGTCGATAGTTTTCCATTGGATTATGGCCGATAAGGGTCAAAATAAGCTGCTCTCAAAAAGTCAAACGGGCTCCGACCCAACTGACCAATAAACTACTTAAGCTTCTGCTTCTGTTTCTTCTTATCTAAGCGGTCCAAGAATTTTAAGGAAGCACTCTCCACATCAACAATTAAAAAAATAGTAAAATTGGAGTAAATTTAACCATTAGGTTAATATAGAAATTAATTTTCAATAGTTATAAAACAATTGATATTATGTGAATAATAATGAAAACTATATATGTATTGTGGTGGAACTAGAAATGATGATTTGGGGGTACAAAATATAATACTAAAAAAAATATGTTTACGATAGAGAATATGTGTAAATATTTAATTTTAAAGTGTCATAATATAAAAATATAAGTAAAAAGTAAAATTTAAAAAAATTTGGGGTCATGTATACATATTTTTAAAATATATACAAAAAATATGAGTAAAAAAATAAATTTTTAAAAATTTGAGTGATAATATATATAAATCTTTAAATTTAGAAGGTAATATATACATATTTTAGAAATATATATAAAAAATAAGTTTTTTAAAATTTGAGGGATCTACACTAGGCACGTCCTAATAGTAAATAGGAGATCTCCATCAATATATTTAGAATTTAAAATTTTGGATTGGATGAAATAAATTTTTGAAAAAAAAAATTATATATATTACCGTGTGACCCATTATTTAGATATCGATGTATAAGATTAAGGGAAAAAGAAAAAAAAAAAAAACCTTTTGAACTGCATTATTTTTTAAATATTTATTCTTTAATTTTGAAGTTATTATAGTTGTATGACCGAATTGTGACATGATAAAATTAATTAGTGGAGCGTGTTTATTATTATTATATTGAGTAAATTATTCTGTCAACAAAATCGTTTTTCTATTTATGAAAATTATTAGTTTTAAAGTTAAATTTAACTACATGATTTATGCTTTGTAAAGTTTTATATTTTATTTTATTATTAATCATGAAATTTATTTTCATAAATGATAATTATTTTTTCTCATCTAAAAAAAATCCTTCCCTTTAGTATGGTATCAATCTGATGATCCAATACAAACACAAAGCTCTGATGGTTTCAATTGAGGATTTGAAAGTAAAAAAAAAAAAAAAAAAGTGAGAGTAGAAGAAGAAGAAATATCTTTATGCCTAAATCATCAAATTATTAGATGCTGTGAATTATTAGCCTTGGAAACTGGAAGTACAAGGTTTGTGTCCAAAAGCCTTATGATGTATTAATTGCAATGTTTTCAAAATTCGATGGTTAAAGAATCGGTAAAGATATAGAGTCATATATTTAATTCAGATCGAATCGATTAATTTGAAAAAACTCGATATATATATATATGTTTATATAATTTAATATTTATTATATATATGATGAAAATAAATACAATTTGATATTTATTATTTTTAATCAAAAATAAAAAAAATAAAAATGATCCGCTCAAATTAGAAAAATTAATCTGATTTGATCAGTTCACTAATTAACCGACCAATTCATCAATTTTTTAACTGATTTTTTAGAATTAATTAGATTGATTATTGGTTCGATTCTTATTTTTTTCAGTTCAATCAATCAATCAAATTCGATTTTGACAATCATCATTAATTATGTAGAAAAAGATTTTTTTTTTTTTTTTTATGTTATTGGACCCTGTTCAAAGAACGAAGTAAATGAAAAAAAATTTATTATTCTAATATTATAAAAGAGAAGTAATAAGGAGTAAATAAAATATATTTTTGTAATTTTCATATTTTATATTTTATATATTTTTTTTTTAATTTCTCTTCAAATTGGGAAAAAAAAAATTATCATAAAATTTTAATGGGAAAATATAATTTTATATCATTTCTTTTTTTTTTTCTATTCATTCTTAGCTAAATAAAAAAAAATTATAACCATTTTCATTTTTTTCCATTCCTGTTGTGTCAATTCCCATCAAAACAAATATAGCCTTAAACTTCTCTCTCTCAATGGTAAGAAAATCTCGAATAAGATCTAACAAGAAAAACTCCTTCAATTTCGTAACAAGTACTACAAATCTCTTAGCAATTTCAAGATATGGAGTCACCGATTCACAACTCTGCTCTAATGGTTGCGATTTCTATGGATTTATAAAAAATCACAATCTTTGCCTCAAGTGCTTCAAAGAACAATACGAAAAGGCAGCAACTATAGCAAAATCCAGGGAGGAACCATTGAATCCATCATCGCCACCGCAGAATTCTCCCTTCGCATTCCCGAATTCAATGCCTTGAATTTCTTTGTCTCTCAATCTTAATACTAATAACACTATTTTTTATTCTAATTTTGTATATTTTGTTTCTTCTTCTTCGTCTAATTTGATGATTTAGGTATACGGATATTTGGGGTCTTTGATTGGTTTACTGATTTGGGGTAGAGAGAAAGGGAAGAAGTTCTTCATTTTAAGTACAAAGTGACACATGACCGCTGACATTGAGGTTGAGTCTATGCATGCGGATCCCATTTTTGCAGAGTCAGCATTTCAAACCACTAAAATAAAATTATTTTCTTTAGTTTAACAATTGATTGGAGGAAAAAAAAAATTCTTATATTAAAATATTATTTTAAAAGTACATATGCTAATGATTCAATTTTTCTAAAAATAAAGTTTTTTTTTCCATTAAATTTCAAATCCAACTCATCATTATAATGTGAAATTTTATTAATTTGATGAATAAAAAAAAAAAAAGAAACTTAATAGTGTTTTCTTGGATATATAGTGAGTTCTAGCAATTAAAAAAATAAAAACATTTAAAAAAATAGTAGGGGTTCGGAAATGGTGACAGCTGGCAACAGTAAAATGGAGATTTAAGGCGATTTAAATCCACACAATAGTGAAGCTATCATTTGTCTTTTCTTTTTTTTTTTTTTTTTTAAAAAATCATTTTTATTTCTCTTCGCCGTCTATAAGTGACACTGTAATAAACGCTTCTTTTTCTCCATATTCAAATCTCATTTCTTTACCCTCTTTTGATTTCAAGGGTTTTACTAGGGTTTATATTTTCAAAATTAAACCCTAATTCTAACTCTAAATCCAAATACTAAACAAAACCCTTTATTACCTATACAATTATCGTTTCTTCTCTGGTTAGGGTTCTCTCGGGGATCGATTTGTGCTCAGTATTGTTCCAGATTTTATGTTTCTTTGCTTATTTAACTTTTCTTTACGGTCTTTCGATGCCCTGGGTCCTTTTTCAAACCCTAGAATGTAAACGGTAAGCATTCAGCTGTTTTTGGATTGCTTGTGTTTTAGGGTTTGCTCGAATTTTTATTGGGTTGATTGGAAAACGGAAGAAATGATTGAAAATTTTAGCTACTGTTGGTGTTTTATACTTGTGTGAACTGTGGATAAGTAATTGTTCTGTGTTCTTTTCATTTTGATTTGTGATGTTTTCATTAGTATGTTTACTGATTTATTTTTTCATATCATTGAAGTAGGGACTAATTTAAGACTAGGTTAGGTCGGGTAATTATGTTGGAGCTTAAATGAACGATTTAGATTTTCAAATTGTTGATTTCCTTTTCTTTTCCTACATTTTCTCAGATACCACACAAGGGTTTACCAATGAATAGGTGGTTTATGAGCGTGGGAATGGTTCTTTTGGGTATCCTATCTCAAGTGAAGTGATATGAGGCGTTGAATATGAGCCATGGAGGTAGGGAGAGTGGAAGAGTGCATGAAAAATCATTGCATCCGAAGAGAAAATCTGGTGCAAGCGGTGATGAATTTTCCCGAGCAATTGCAAAGATTGCTGTAGCACAAATATGTGAGAGTACTGGGTTTCAGGCCTTCAAGGAGTATGCTCTTGAAATACTATCTGACATCACCGTCCAGTATATACACAATCTAGGAAAGCTTTCACATTCCTATGCTAATTTAGCAGGTAGAACAGAGGGCAATGTTTTTGATATTATTCAAGGATTGGAAGAGTTGGGTTCTTCACAGGGGTTTGCTGGTGCTTCTGATGCTGATCTTTGTATTGCAAGTTCAGGTGCCGTTAGAGAACTTGCTCAGTATATTGACGCAGCAGAGGATATCCCATTTGCCTATTCTATTCCTGCTTTTCCTGTTGTCAGAGAGAGGAAGCCAGTTCCAAGTTTTTTCCAAATTGGAGAAGAGCCTCCTGAGGAGCACATTCCAGCTTGGTTACCTGCATTTCCTGATCCTCAGACTTACCTCCAGTTGCCTACAGGGAATGAAGGATCTTCTGATTCTAACACACAAAAGATTGGGCTGGCAAGGCTTAACACGAAGACGGATAGGTCTCTATTAAACCTGCAGCCGCAGTTTACTAGCAATGGGTCTGGGGGACCTTCCTTCATTGCCCCTATTGGTGGTTCTGGTGCAAAACTAGCCATTGAAGGTAACCCATTTCTTGCCGCTCCCTTACAGTTTGGAGAGAAGGAAGTGTCCCATGTTGTTCCGCCGACTAAGCTTTCAAATGAAGCTGCCATGAGAAATCCTGTTGAGCAAAATTGTTTCCCGGATGACCATTTGTCAGTGTTGGATACATTTGCTCCATCCATTGAAGCAATGAAGAGCAGGTTATATTCTTCTGTGGAGGGCCAGAAGAAGGTTCTATTGAGTCAAAGACCTGCTATAAAATTTAAAGTTGGGGTTGGAAAGAAGTCATCTCCTTCAGCACTCGAATTGAGCTCACAGAATAAGGGTGGTGAGAAGATCAGTTGAGAAAATTCTTAAAAAATCTATAGAGAACCCAGGGGAACTGGCTCAGTTGTAAATTAGGCTTGGTTAGAATCTGTATACATGTTTAGGAAACTAGCAGTGGAAGCTGGTTCCAAGTAGTTAAAGTCAGGGCATGTGGTTGCCAGCTTATGGCTCTAGAGAAAGGGATTACAGACTGTGATGGGGGAAATTGTTCCCACTTTAACAAGTTCTGCTGGTAAGTGCATGTTAGTTTGTCATCATACGTCCTTGTTAGTGAATGATTCTTTTTAGTGAAATTCTTGTTTCTTCTTTTGTGTGGATATTGCCATTTCTGCTCACAATGAACTTTGCTCAACATTAAGAAAACAAAAAAGCATGGAATAAATAATTTTTAATCGTATCATGTTGTTTTAGCAAATAGTTTTATTGAAGAGCTAGAGACTTTCCATTAAGCATTCTTCTTTGTATTCTGGAGTGGGATTAAGGTTGAAAAACGAATATCATTGCCTTTTGAACTTTCATAATTATAATTGTTCTTTTTGATGGGGAAAATCAAAGGTTGAATATGCATAGATAAGATGTGTAGGCGTCTGTGGTGAACATTTTATGGAACAACTATAGGATTCTCAGCTTGCATTTCTCATGCTTTTATTCCCTGATTGGACAAATACAGAATTCTGAAGATTTGCAAGTACTTGGTTGCTAGTATGCACATTTGAGAGATGCTAAGTGTTTTCAAGATAGGCTGTATTTTTCCTTATACTATGCTTGCTAAACATAATGAGTTTAACTAAATTGGATTGAGATTGTTTGATTTGTATTAAATGTGAATTTTTTTTTTCCAAAAAAAAATTAGAAACCATTAATGGTGAATGTTATCTATGACTAGACCTTGAAGTCAATGATTTTGGAACTTGAAAGGTCATTTGTTTCCATAATCTAGTTAAAAAAAAAAAGCTATGTTTTAGAACATCAAATTTTGTCTTTCATGTTATGATGTCATCTGCTATTTGCATCCAATGTTTTTTCCCATATCTATTAGTCAACCTTTTGAGAGGAAATGCGTTCTTTTGGTGCTTAACATTCTTCTGATAATGTGTATGCCACTAGTGCTTTCCAGGAATGCCAGTATTCCTAGCCCTTGGTATCTTTTTTTCTTTTCCTCATTATGGATAAGGCTTTGCCTCTTCTTAATGGCAGCATTTTCACTCTGTTATGGCAGTGTTATGAAATTGCCAAATATTATATTAATTGTTTTTTGACATGGGCATTTATTTTTGGCTTCTTAGAATTTTCAAAGTGGATATAACATCAAGGGCTGAGGCTGTGTTTGTTATGCAGAGGATTTTTTTCTTTCTTGGAATGTTTGGGATGTTTAAGAAGATTGGTAAATGTAAATTTTTCCTGCTAAAACTGTGTAATTTTTGAGGAAACTGAATTCTGATTTTCAAAATGGGAAATCCTTTTGTGAGATTTCACAAACTCATGGAAAAGGAAGAAACATATGGGCAAATGCTCACTAGTCTGTTGATCACCATTGAACATTGATCATCTTATATCATCACTAGTTCACCATTTTTGTGGTTAATTTTTCACTTGTATTCAATAATAAATAGAGAAACATAAAGTTCATTTAATTGTCCTATTTGTTGAACAAAAATTAAAATTTCTAATGAACTCCAACGCAAAAAAATAATTTCCTACTGATTGTTGTCAGTATTGCAAAACAAAACAAGATATTTTTTTCTCAAAAAGTATTTTCCAAGACAAGTTATACCTACTAAACAAATGGAGCCTATGTAAATGTTTATTTGATTATTTGATATATTTTTTTTTTGTAAGCCACTGGTTGGATGTAAAAAATGGGATACTGTTTTTCATTTTGTAACTTATTAATGATGACATCTCATTTGTAGCCTGTTATGATGAGATTTTTTTTTTTTTTTTTAATACAAATAGCTTCTTTACAGTGGATTTTTCTGTAAACAATTCAGAGTTTTGAAATTTACCTGGCTGAAAGTTGTTCATATGATGCATTCAGGTCCTTAGACTGTTTTTATGTTTGGGTCTTTGGCACGAGAATGATTCAAGGATGATATTTGACTCGCCTATGGATTCCTCTATGGGGTAGTTTCTGTTCCATTATTTATTAAGACCCTATAATTCAAAGGTATTTGGGCAACAAAATAAAAGGGTGCTCTTTTGCTTTTGAGGAGGCCATATTAGTTATTTTTGGCTAGTATTCCATTATAAATCATCTTTAAACTTGATCCTGATAGAATGACAGAGTGGAGAACATGTTTGAGAGATTTCCATAAGTTCAAAGTAGGTGATAGCAAGTGAGATTATTTGTCCATTGGGATTATGTTTAAGTCAATAACTAAAATAGGTCTAGACAATGTAATTGCATGCAGTGTAGTCAAAGGTGCACAAAGTGCACACCAAGATGAAGCGAGAATTAGGGTTAGTGCTTTTAGAACATGTAGGCGAGGCACGTTTAACTAGGCATGCGCCTTTTGTGCTTAGGCAAGAGATGCACAAGGCGCGCGTATTTAAAGTTAAGTTTTTGATTTTTTTTTTACCTAAAAAGTCCAATTCTTTTCTTTTATTTTTTACTTTGAAAACAAGGGTAGTTTAGTACTTTTTATTTACTTTTCCAAGAGGGCGTCTAAAAGATATTTTAGTATTTCTTTTAGGGTTTTTTAGTATTTCTCTTGGGATTTTTTTAGTACACATCTTATAGGAATTTATATTAGTCAAAGAAGATGCAGAGAGAAGTCTAATTAGATACAAATTCCTAAGACAAGTAAGTAATTAAATTATTTTAAAATTGTTTCTTTTACATTCTTCAATATTTTACTGTCAATATTTTTTTTAATCTCTCCATCTCTCTCTCTTTTCTTGCTATCAACAATGAACACCCTTTGTTGCCTCCCTCTTTTTTTTTTTATTTCTTTTTTTCCTAATTTTCTTTGCTTTGTAAATCTTTCTACTGTTTTTTTTTGTATTATTTTCTCAGTGCATAGTAATTATGTTTTCTTTTTTCCCAAGTCTTAAGTCTTTTTTTTTTTCAAACTTGTTAATTGTTTGCTTTATATTTTTTGTTTTGAACTTAGATATGCTAGTTTGTGTAAAATCTCTTCATTGTCCTAAAAATATTGAATATGCTTATGTAGTTTTTATGTTACTGTTTTGACAATCTATTAGATATTATTAGATTTTTTCTTTTTATAAAAACTGATGTCTTGCTTCGCTCGGGCGAGCACTTTTGTTGCGCCTTGGGCCTAAGGAGATAAGGGGACCTATCGCTTTGAGTGCGCATTGTGCTTTTGACTACCTTGATTTGGTGTTAAATTGTCTTGGTCGAGAAATGGTGATGCAGTTCCCTTGGAACACAATCCTCTTATGGTATTTGACAATTAGGAGTATATGTCTTAAATGATAAATGAGTTATTGCAAAGGCTAGATTCAATGTTACAGTGCAAGTGACTTGAAATGATTGAGCATTTGGAATTTATTATCAAATTCCAAAATTCCAAATGCTCAATCATTTCAAATGACTAACTATTTGAATGGACCCTTAAGTAAATATGAGGCTAGCTATTTGACCATGTTTTCATTTTTGGGATGACTTGTGGATGGGGAATTTTCCAATTTCTGTATCCTTGGCTTGTCACTTTAGTATTCATAGTTTTCACGTCTACACTTCGGACGGGCTCTTGTTTCTGAGAATTTCTATGCTCAGGAATACTAAATAATGAGAGTGTTGATAGCTTTTTCTCTGCTTAATATTTTTGATATTTCAGTTCTCTCTGGGGCACACAGGAGGATCTGGATTTTACCTAGCCCAACTGTAGATGGAAGGTTAAATTGCCTCTTAGGTTAGGACATTGTTGGTCTTCATGTCTAATGTGATTAACACTAACAATCTGCTTGCAATTTAAGGGACCACTTGAGGTATTATCCATCTTTCTCACTCTCTCTTTCTTTTTATATATATTAATCGAAATGGAGTTTTTGGTATATTTGGCGAAAAAGAGTTGACCCAGAAAAACATCACAGAATTTGTTGCAAATTTGCTTCAAGGTTTTGTAGGGGCTTGTTATGTTTGCTAATCTTTGGTCGTATTTAGATGGAGAGGAATAACATAATTTTTTTGGAGGCTTATACAGTTACTTGGACTTTTTGGCCTCCTTTGTCGTTTTTCTTGGAATTTAGATGAGATCCTTTAGCTGGTGTTTAATGGGATTGGAGAATCCTTTGAATCATAATTTCTTCTTCATTTTTCTCTCTCTCTCCTTCCTACAAGTCCCAGTGATCTTATACTGAAATATACAAGGTAAATTTTTTTTTAGGTACTTGTCCTTTTACATTTGACATGCTAAGTTTTTGTGCCATGTGCTGCCTCCACTTTTATGTCATTCTTTATTTTATCATTTTGTTTCCCATTAAAGAGGTGGTGAAAGTCTGAAAAACAAGCACTCGACTCCTTTTGGGAATTCGAAAACCATATGGATATGAATTGTGTGAGGGTCCATTTGGATAGATAGTTATTTGAAATGAATTAATATTTAAATTTGACAATATATTGGTATTTATGAACTTTTTTTTTTTACCTGAAACACAAGTTAAAATCCATCTTTATTTCAAATGCACACCTAACCAAATGGATCCTAATAAGATTTGAGTTATCATTGGGTGCAACTTATACTTTATAATTGGTGTTGTGAATTGTTCAGCATGTGACATTAAGATGTTAAAAAAGTATTCATCATTAAATTTTTATGAGTGATTTTGAAAATTGCACTAATTCTTTCTTGTGTATTCTAGAATTAATTTAGTGATCCAGTGTCTGATTATATAAGTACTTAAGGAGTTTGATATAACTTGAGAATCTCATCTCTTGCTAATGAAATTAATTTTATGGGTTACTCCAAGCTTCAGTGCACAAAGTTTAATATTTTATGATGCTTAGCTGAAACACTTTATATATGCTTCTTATCTGTCATTTCAAAATAGGCACTTTTGGTTGTTTAAATTTGTTTACGTGATACTTGAGTTCTTCAGGTTTTACTGATAATCATATGTTTTAAGTTGACGGTAACACAAAGCTTAAATGCTTAAGTTCGAAATAGCATGAAATAAAATTGTATATAATCAAGGGAGTTTTTAGTAACTTACCAGAATAATGTTATAATCAAATTATTACTAATTTTTATAGCTAAATAATACTTTGACTATCACCTATAGTATCATTATAAACTATAGATAATATCATATCAAAAGTTATTAATAACTATATATAGTGTTGATATAGTTATTAAAGCATACAATGAATTAAAAAATGAATCGAGACATAAGTTGACAGTGCATGATAAAACTTACTTCTCATCAGTTTTACATTTTACTTTTTAGTATCTCAAGAGTGTACAGAAGAATATTGATGTTGCATTTTTGAAAATAGGAAATGGAGTCAAACTTAATTGAAGTTCTTTATTGTGGCCTGTTACCACGGATGTTTATAAACCAAAAATGTCCATTTATATAATTCTAGGCATTTGAAAAGGTCTAAATGCAAAACTTTTTGTACATATAGATTTAAATATACATTTTAGGCATTTTCAGTTTACAAGGGTATTTCAGTGACTCGGTCACTATTTATGCTTATATATGGATAAGTGAACCTTTACGTGGGTATATATCTGTTCAATTAATTGCTAATTGAGGTTCGTTGATTCTGGCAACTGATATTTGTTTGTCAACTATATGATGCATACAGCAAAATTTCATTCCATTTAACAGATAATAAAGAGTTGGTTCACCTTATATAATATTATAACAAATTAAACTATAAAAATTACCATGATTACTAGTCTGTTGAAGAATGATCCTGCCCTTCTTAGATGCTAGAAGTTAAGCAGATATAACAAAAGGCTTGTATAGTTGTACGTGCTCTAAAATTATGAGATTCTGAGTATTTATGCTTCTTGGATCTGGACATCTAAGGAGACCAGTCATTAACACGGTAAGATAGTAACGGACATTAATATTCCAATGTGAACCAATTTAAACATAAGCTAGTGGTGCATCAACCAGCAATTTTCCTGTTGTAATGGGCCTTTGAGAGTAATTATTAGAGTAACACTATTAGCTTGTGTATATATTTTACTGAAAATATATGCAGTTTGTTGATTACAGATGATCTCTGCGTACAAAAAGAATAGAGTGCACATGTTTTATTAGAGCTGGATATTTGCATCATTGAAAAGGTAAGGATTTTTACTATATATTTGGTTGTAATTTGAATTTATGTTATTTCTTTAACTTGTACATGCTAGACCTAATTTTTACTCAATGGCTTATTTTGATTTTTACCTAATGAGAAACAATCCCTCAAATTCGAATTCCAGAAAGAGGGAGAACTGAATTGTTGGGTTGGAACAGTCCTATGGAAAGTCCTACTTGGAAAACAGTTGCCTGCAATGCCCACCAGGTCGTACTCCCAGACCAAGTGCCTCACCAGTCACGACCTCAGTTATCAAGTCTTTAAAAATCAAGCGCTCAACATCCAGAACTAGTGCTGGAATTTCGCTAGTACAAGCTGTCCAATGTGGTGATTGATGCATCAAGTCTGCCTGTAAGAAGCTTCTAAAACTGTCATACTCATCATTTAAATTGCAGTTTGCGGCATTACCTTGCAGTCTGTCTACTTCTGAACACAACTCCCCCAAAAGCTGTTGTCCTCTTGGTCTTTTGTCTGCTGGTGTATTTGTTAAGAGCTGGTTCTTCGAAGAACTTTCCAGAAGTAATTTGTGGATTAGAACTTCGTTCACGACATCAAATACAAGTTTTCTTTGGATTCTGATATGATATTCTGACTGGGCAGCCTTTATACCACTCTCTTTATCATTTGGACACTTGGTGCTTGCCTTAGCTTGTTCTAGGGCAAGAAATAAATTGGGGTTGATTGGGTAGCCTGCTTGATGGAGATGAATGGTTGTAAAACCGGATTCAAAATTTTCCAGGAGACCTGATGCTAATAGGATTTCTGAAATGTATTTATGGTCTGGATTTAGGCTATTGTAAAGGGGTGTAATTTCATCAACACAGGGTTCCTCATGTGCTGACAACAACTTTGTAAGATTCTGAATTAAGAGATGAATGTTCTCCACTTTCTTATGATTGATCATGTTGAGACTGGAGTTCGTGCTGCTGTATGAGTGATTTACCTCCTCAAGATTCCACTCAACCTTGTATTCTGTACAAGAAATTTGAATGAGAATTATAAAATAATGCATAGTGTAATAAATGAACTGTAAAAGCTCCCTTTCTCTTGGACATGCTCATATATAAATTTGGGTCGTATATAGGTATGATCTATCTGTATTGCACGTGCCATCTATTATCTTCTTGTTTATATTTTTTCAATGCATGTATTCTAACTGTTTAAATCACCAGGGTACTATTCTTATCCTTTTCCCTCTGATGAAATTTGATTAATAATATAATCTTGAAAGCTGTAATCTACAATTTTAGTCAGGTTGGAACAACTACTGAAAGGGGAACTTGAATTCTTACCTTTGAAGGCAATTGATTTCTTCTTAATGGGAGATGGCAAGTCATCACCATAGAATGTTGCATCAAGAACAGACACTGGACTTGGTTGTTCTGAGGAAGCTACTGCTGGTTCTGCTATTGATCTGGCTACTGGTTTCTGAATGAGAGAAAATGCATCTGTCAAGTAGAGTGTATAAATGATACATAGAGGAAAAAGAGGAAGAAGGCATACCTTTTGTCTCTGGTGAGCTAGCTGGATAAAGTTATTTATCTTATTAGATCTATCAGTGCTTGAGACTTCTTCATCAACTTGTGAGGCCAAGCTAGTGGTGCTTTCTGATTGCAGAGAAATTGCATCCCCTTGGTGGCTCAGATCTCTCACATCACTACTAATATCACTCAATTCATCATCACTTGGCAGCAAATTGGGTGATTGTGGTCTTGGTTTTCTGCGGGGTGAACCTGATTCTGTTGGCTGTCTAACTGACTGCCTTCTGGTCCTGATTGAATCTGATGTTAGGGTTGCGGGATGAGCATGCTTCTCCAATGCAAGCTTTTTCTGCTGTTGTCTAAGGTTCAAGGTTCCTGAGAACTTGCATAAGTTGGCATTATCTCTAGTAGTGGCCTGAGGCTCCTTTGAAGTTTGTGACTGCCTTGTCACTCTGGCAGTTCTACTTTTATCCATGGCACGAGAGGATAGACTGGATCGATCTCTAAGTTGATTGGCTCCAGGAGTTTGATCTTTAGAGTTTTGTTTGTCAATTGATTCCTTTCTGCCATCTGCAGAGTCAGCATTCTGGAGCCCATGCAGAACTGAAGAACTCTCAGTTGGCTTTGTTGAGGAAGTAGGACTGGCATTCTGGATTTGTTTAGCTGGTTTCATAATCACAATTGGGGATCTAAAACTCTTTGGTGAATTGGTCTCCCTGGTAAGAGCAGAAATGGGGCTATTAGCCTGGAGATTGCGTAGATTGGATGACTTTGAGTGCTGAAGAAGACTGCTATTACTGCTAGTCTGAGTTCCAAACTTTGCAGCTTCATTTCTGGTCTTTAACATCTCCTTGGGCTTGTGCGTTGCTTCAAGTATTTGTTTAAGAGCTCTGAGATCCTTCCCAGATCTGTTGAACTCAAGTTGTGCTAATCTTTTCTCTATTTCACCATAAACGGAGAGAGAGGTGTCTGGGGCTTTTGTCATAGTTGTCCAACTCTTCAAAGCTGCTGTTTGAGAACCTCTGCTTCCATCTGGTTGCTTCCATGGTGCTGGTTCTATGGGAAACTTTGAGTTTGCAATGGGCTTCCTAACCGAACTAACATTTTTCAGTTGGGGTGAGATAGGTTCCTGGCGAAGATTTCTTGGGGAGCCAGAAATTTTATTTTGCTTGTTCCCATCAGTGGATCTTGATGATCCCAAGAAAGAATTATTTTCTACATCTGGGTGCGATTTGATCTCTCTTGCCTTATTTCCATTGGCTGACATGGAACCTGGTAGAGTTTCCAATTCCAATCCCATCAGCTTGGCAACAACATTAGACAGTCGTGTACGGCTTTCAGGTTCTTCATCTTGGTTTGAAAAATTGTTCAAGTTCCCATCCCCCCTCTGTAAATTTCCTAAAAGATCATTTGATTTCATTTCAGTGGTGGAACTCCTTGTGTTTCCGGCTCTGCTGTCCAATGATAGCCTTGGGAGCTCCTTGAGCTTCATGGTGGATTTAAACGAGTCTCTTGATTCCCTTCCATCACAAGAGAATCGCCGAGCATCCTTAAGTGCAGAAGTCGAAGAAACATGTTTCCCTTCACTTGATTTGCCAGGTATTTCCTGAAGCCTATGAAGAACTTGGAATGATCCCTTGGGACCTGAAACTTTGGGGTCAATGGATTTAGGATGTTGTAGAGGTCTCGGAGAATCGAAGTACTTCAAGGTTTGTCCCCCCGATTCACCTTTGGTTGCAGTTTTAACTGATAACCCGCGAGCTTCTCTGTAAATGGAATCTTTGACAACATCTCTGAGATCAGAAGATTGCTGGCTTGACCGTAAAGAAGCATTGGGTTGGTATGTGGGGGAGTCTCGAGCTTGGGATTCAGGAACAATGTTTTGATTGAATGAACATGGTTCAAGCTGAGATGCTCTATTGCATTCTAAAGACGAGAAACTAGATGAACATGAAGAAGATGAAAATGAGGTTCTGGATGATTCAGTGGAGACTCTTTGTTTCTCTTTGATGGCCGCCTTGTGATTTTTTTCCTGCAATTTTAAGTTGCTATTGTTTTAACAATTTTGCTAAATATCTCCATTAAAGAATTGATTATGATCAGAAACTTACTGTGGTATTCTGAGATGCATTCTTGGATTCTTTACTGTGGCAGCCATTTTTACCTGGAAAAAATCTAAGATGTTAACTGTTTAGCTGTAACAAACTTGGAATACACAGAACAGGGTTAGGCCAAAAAAAAAATAATGCAAAAGCATTAAAATTATAAAATGCTGAAAAATACTTCCAGATTTAAGGTTAGTCTCAATGAAGCCTCCAATTAATACTTTTTGGAGGGAGCCCCCTAAATGATGGATTAGAAGCTTAAATATTATGATAAAGATTGAAAAATATTTGATTCAGTGGCTATAAGGCTGTTTATTAAAATGTAAAATTCAATGGCTACAATCAGTAAATATAATTTAGTTAATAGAAATTAGAAACAGCATCATTGAAATAAAAATTAAACTCTGAACTACTTATCATTTATTTAACTGCACTCTTAAGCATCTACATTACTAATGATACAAAAGTAATCTGCATTGAGATTAAAGAGAAAGTACCTGATGGAAGACTCTGGTGGTTTTGGCTAATGACACGGCGGCCACCCCCCAGAAAATGGCGGCGGCCAAAGAGTTGAAAAATACCATTCATACATCCAATTTGCTTCTGCAGATCTGGGTTTTCATCTGATAATGAATGGATGAATTTTGCAGACATCTTTTCCAATTCTTTTCAACTCAGAAAACCCAAAATGAAAATAAATAAAACTTCTAAAGAAACTTATTTAGCATATCCAATCCATGACCTTTGAAAATGCAAAAGACACCAAAGATGCTGTTATTCGACGGGAATTCAGCATTGAATAATTTAATGGTGTTTGTTCCACAAAATGTGCTTGTTATAAGTTAATTTCTCTCTGAAACAGGATTATAGATCTTTTGGAGTTGTTTTTCTTTTTCTTTTTTCCACTCTTTCTTGTTTTCAAGAAAATTCTTTGAAAGTAGCAGAAGAAGAGAATGAAAGAAGCAAGAATTTAAAGAAAGAAGGAAAGAAAAAAAGAACCTCTCATCATTACTCTACAAATGAGGAGTAAGATAAAATTGTTTCTTGGGTTTCACAGAACAATGCAAAACAATATCTTCTGCTAAAAAAAGAGGAAAATATGGGGAAGGGACCCAACGGCCTAACAGTTATATACACCTAGCCCCACATTCTTAAGGACAATATGAAATGAAAATGCTGCAGAGAACGGGAAGTTCTGCAGACCCAAGAAAGAGGGGTTTTTTTTGGGTTTCCTCACATAACAAAAGAATAATTTGTCTTTGGGCTCTCTCTTGGAAAATAAAAAGGCTAGAGGAAGGGATTTTATGGAGATTTTGTATTGTAAATGTATATATTACTATATGAAAGGCCTATGATATTAATTAGAAAATCTGTTTTGGAGAGAATGAGAAAAATGGTGCCCTACTACCTACTGCCAACCTTTTCTTTATTGTTGTATTTACGTCAGAAGGATGTGGTTTGTGTGGGTCAAAACTGGTGTGTGATGAGAGAAACAAAGGACCTTTAAATGAAAAACAAACAATCATAATATTACTAATAAATAATTAAAATAATTTCAGTTAATAAATGAGTTTATATTTATTTTCTTGATAAAAATTCGATTCTTAAAAGTTAAAATCAACACTTTTTTTCAAGTATTGAAAAGGAAAAATCGATTATAAGTTTATTATTTAGAAAAATATATGTTAATTGTTAGATTATATTTCAATATGCAAAATCAACACTTAAAAAAAATATGTTTTAAATATATTATCTTGATCAGAATTCAAATCTTAAAATTAGCACTTAAAATTAAAGAAAGTGTAGAAAGTGTATTGTTAAACTTGCTTAAAAAAGAGACTTTAATTTGTTATTAAATTTACTAAAAAGAGAATTTATTTCCAAAGAAACAAAATAACCTAATTATAAGGTAAACATAATTAAAATATAATAATAATAGAGAAGACAGGAGATTAGTGAATGTGTGTGGGTCAGATCTAAAATGGTCATTTTCTTCCACTTTCATGTGGACAAAATAATGGTGGTCTGATGGGGTGGAGCCTCTGGACCTCAAAATACAAGAGCATGTGGAGTCTGTCAGTGAGTGGAAGAAGAAAGTATTACAAAGTAGATTTATGTACTGGAAAGACTCCATTTCTCCATTCTCCAATGCTCTTTTTTTCAACAATTCCTTCTCTAATAATCTCTTCAAAAAATACTTTTCAAAAAAAAAAAAAAATATATATATATATATATATATATATATATATCTATTAGCCAGTAGATTCCTACTGCCGTTCACTTCTCACCTTTGACCTGACAATTACAAAGAATATTAATAATTTCTCTATTATTTCTACCTTTCAATATTTTGGTGTAATTAATAAATGTAATAATGGAATTTTCTGAATTTCAGTAGTGTAATATATTATTTATTACCCTATACAACATTAAATTAGAAATATATATATAAATTTATCAAATTAATTATTAGATTCTATTTAAACTCGTTATTTTTAAATAAAATTTTGAGTTCGAATTTTATAAAAAAATAAAATAAGCCTTAAAAAAATTTTATCCATTCATGAGTTTTACCCAACTCAAATTTAAATTAATCAGAATCTGTTATTATCAGACGACTTTTTTAACATAATATTTTTTCAATATTGGCTCAAACAATAATACTAAATTAATCCTAAATAATGTTAATGAAGCTATTTTAATACACTGGAAAAACTTCATTTTAAGCTTAGAAGAATAGTATGATGACTCCTTTTCGATGCAGGTTAAGTTATTCCATCAATTGTTGATTTGTTGTCAATGTGGAGTTGACGCCACTCCCAAACTGTTAATTGCTTTAACATTTTTAAGTATGACAACCAGCTATTGCTAATTGGTACTTAGCATTCTCATTTACACCTTTTCTATTAGCATAAGTTAGGTCAATAAGAAGGCTCTTTACAATAGTTGAGTGAACAAACCCTTGAGATATAGTCAGTTAGCTACTATCATTACTATTACAGGACTATACTGAGATTCACAGCTTTAAAAACGACTTTAATATTATTTAATAAAAATTAGTTGGATATAATATCATTTATTTTGCTTCTAAAAAAAATTTAAACTAAAATTTAAAAATGCATATTTGAATAAACAAAATAAATTTCAAAATTTCAATTAATCTCAAGATAGTCATTGTTAATTTTATATGAAAAGTAGGGTTTTATACTTTTATTCAATATATGGTAATAACAAATTTTCAAGATACACATGTTTACATGTAGATATTTTCTTTTTCTTTTTTCTTTTTAATTCAGTAGATATACAGTCATGGGAAAAATTTGAATCCCCTTTATTTTGCTTTTACTACTTCTCAAATTTATGGCAACAAGATGAACAACCAGTGTAAGGTTATCCTTGGCTAGCTATATGTGCCTTAAATTTGTACATGTAATAATGGGGGAAATGTGGTCCAAGAGATATCATTACTAGATTTTAATGTAAGATAGTAGCAGTACTTTTAGCCTCAAGTGTTTGGATGTTGCATTGGAGCTTAAAAATAAAAAAGAAGGGCCACAGAAGAGGGTCTTGTGTGTGTGTGTGTGTGTGTGTATATATGCCTTTATGATTGTAACATGGGACTATATGATAGGGCTACAAGAGTTGTCTTATGGTACTTTTGTATGTGTTACTTGGGTAAATGGGACTTCCCTCTGTTTTTCTATAATATCTACATACAAGTTATCTACACATATGTATCGTATAGCTTGCTTGTGTACAAGAAATATGACAAATTAAGGAAAATAAGAACTTAAAAGATTATATATATTTTCTTTTTAGTGTATAAAGTTACATAAATATTATTGCCAATAAGTCTATTATCTAGTGGTAACATTAAAACTGAGGCCAAATTTATAATTTTGTATTATATTGATTATTTATTTCTATTCAATTTAGTGCTACATTTTTTAGAAAATTTTTACATAAACGCAATAACTCTTTTTTAATAAAAAAAAAAAAAAAAAAAGAGACTCTTAACTATAAACTCATTGATTAAATAATAATATTTTAATTTAAGACGTTTCATAAAATGTATTAGTCACTAAGACATAAACTCCTTCGTGTAGAATCGCAAACCCTATTGATCGTCTTAATAGTAAAACACAACAGCTTGTTTTTGTGAACTGAAAAGACAACAGTTTGTTAGTACTTTTAAAGAGTACAATATGATATAATGCATATAGTTGATTATTCAATATCCTGCTTAATCAATTATTCTTACAAGATTGTTAAAATCGAACTGGACATGCCGGTTGAATAAAAAAAATTAAAAATTAAATCAAGAATTAGTATGATCAGCTTTTAAAATCAATTAAAAAATCGATAAATCGATCAAATCGGATCGATTTTTTCAATTCGAGCGTATTAAATTTTTTTTTAATTTTTTTAATTTTTTTTTATTTTTGATCAAAAATAATAAATATCAAATTATATTTATTTTCATCATATATATATATATATAATAAATGTCAAATTATATATACATATATATGTATACCAGGTTTTTTTCAATTTAACCGGTTCAATTCCAATCAAATATCTGACTTTCTGTTTTCACCGATTATTTAATTGGTCCGATTTTAAAAATATTGCTTACAAGTACTTTGCTAAAGTTAATTTTCACAAGTGATTAAGACAGTAATAATTTGCACTTAATTATTGTCTGATAATTAATTAATTCTTTAACTAGGTATGTTTTGTTGTTTAATTCCTTCAGTAAATCAAGTATTATCATTATAACATAAGATGTGGACTTGATTCATCAGAATCTACTATGGTATAATGTAGATCCTGAAATTTCCTGTTTAAATTCCCATCAATGTTTACTATTTTGCCATTTAGAGTTTTTTAATTAATTAATTTATTTATAAGTTATTATTAAGTTTTGTTTGTTTTTTAAGGAAATAACTCTACGTAGAAAATATTTTCTATAAGAAAATGATTTTTTTTATTATTTGGTTGTAATATCAAAAATTAATTCAACTTGTTTTCTAAGCATTTAAAGAATATTTTAAGGTTTAATATTTAAAATTATGAAAATGTTTTGATTTATAAAAAAAATTAATTTTTCTCTGTCCTTCTAATGCCAAATTGTTTTCTAAAATTATATCATCCATAAAACAATTATAAATACTTATTTAATTTGTTTGTATTTTTTTATATTTATGATCACTTCAGCAATTATTTACCCCTACAATAAATCCATACATGTTCTGTGTAGCTTTATTCTCATACATGAATAAGTGTAAATGCATGGACCAAACCTATTGAAGAATAAAGCTTTGCGAAGACAACCCTTTTGCCCAAACCAATAGTTCTTTCCAAAATTGTGCAAGAACAGACACACAATCCTTAGATGATGTAAAGTAAAATCATGTAGTTAAATTATCCACATCGAATTAGGGCAGCTTGACCCTTGAGGTACCATCCACATGTCCATTTCATACCCTTTATAATAATTAGTTGCCATCTTGCCTTCATTTTTTTAGGAGATTTTATAGTTACATTCTTTTTATAACATAGCGAGAGCTTAATTATAGAAATGGTAAATTTTTATTCCACCATAAATTTGATTTTAATTTGTCAATAAAGATTTAACTCATATTCCGCTTAAATTCATATCAAAAACTTTAAATAATTTAAACATATTGAAAGTTAATTTTTTATATAACTGATTATTTTAATGTCAGTAACTCATTTAACTTGATTCGAAATATAATCTATTTTATTTAAAATATTATAAAAAATTTCAAATTATTTTTGAAAATTAATAAATAAATACAATCTAATTTCATTTTGAAATCATATAATTCACACAAATTTAATCAGAAATTATTTTTCAAAATTTAATTAGATGAATAATCTAAACCATTAATATTTGGAAATGAACTGATTCAAAATTATAAAATAAATATTGGAATTATTATGATATTGTACTTGTAGATTTCTTCCAAGTCAGAAAAGAAAATCCTTAGCTAACACCATGTCTATTACTGAAGATAATACAAGAAGAAGAAGAAAATGCGGTCCTCCTATTCTTTATTTATTGGCAAGTGAAAACAGATGGTTTTTGTGGTCCTCTAATAAATTACTATATAATAAACCCTTTTGTCTTTGTTTCAAGTAGTAATAGCTATGTGTCGAATTTGCATTTATTATTGTCAATTTCTTTACACCAAGTTGGGTTTTGGTTTTTCTAATTTTTGTTTTAGCATTCACCAATATCTTTTAAGTCTTCTAAAACTTATTGTGTGGTTGGTTTCTTCTTGGAATAAAATTATACTGTTAGTTTTTTTATTTTATTTTTATTTTTTCAATTTCATTTTTTTAATATTTTAATGTTTAAATACTTTAGTATATTTAAAATTATATATTTTCTGCCCAATTTACTATATATATATAGAGAGAGAGAGAGTGACTAACAGGTTTATGAGTCTCATCTAAATAAAAATAAATTATATCTTTTTCGAATTAAAATAAATATTTTTTATGTAAAATATATAATTGTTAAGAAAAAAATTTTGGTCTATTTTAATTTTCTTAATTTATTTATTATTTTAATTTATTAATTATTTTAATATTTTCATCTTCCTAATTTTATTATATTTTATTTCTCTTAATTAATTTTTATATTTTTCAACATATTTTAAATGAGAATATTATTATTAACTTAAAATAAAAATATACGAAATATTAATTTATAAAAAAAAAATTCACTTAATTTATTTATATGAAAATTTTTAATTCTCAACTCATTTAAGATTAATTTTTTAATTTCATATATATATATATATATATATATTGGTTTTATTTTTTTTTTTTCAAATAAATGCATGTCATGATAGTTGAAGAAACTTTAAAATACAAAAACCATGCATAAATGAACAAACTATGTAGCTGTTATAACATTATTAGAATTATTATTTATTATATATATAGTGCCACTTGGCTTCCATAATAATTAAATATATTCTTAATTAATTATTTAATATAAAAGTTAATGGAAGCATGTCACGTGTTTTGCTTACTAATTCGGTGTCACTGGCAGCATGCTTTTAATTAAATTTATTTTATTTATTGTAAATTATTGATGTAGCTACTAACTAATTAGCTTACATCCATTTCAAAAAAAAAAAAAAAGCTTATATCAAGCCAATTTCAGAGGAAGGAAAAATCATTTTAATGACTTTAAATTATTTGATTATTAAAATCAACTGTAAATTACTATTCACTTCCTAAATTTAATCAGATATAATTAATAATTTCTGCCTTTAAATTAATGATTATAAAATTAGAGAACGTAATAATTAAGTTAAATCTTAATTAAAAAGCAAATTATTTAATAATTATTTACCCTAAAATTAATATTCATATTTATTACATGAGATAATTAAATTGATAAAATAATAGGATAAATTAAATGGTAATTTTCTTTGATATATCCAAACAAAAGCATGGAATTATTAAGATATCTTTCGTATTTTATTTAATAGGCAATGGGATTTGAGTATGAGAATTAGGTATAATGCTTTCTACAATGACAGGATTGCATGAGCTGTGTGGAATGAAAAATATAGCTATATATTATTTATTAAAGACAATTAAACTATTAGTAATATAAAATATGCACAATTCTCCCTAATAATGCAACTGAGATTTGTCTATGATGAACAATAGTCTACATTTTGTATAGTTGCCTCTTAGCTAATCAATAATCATTCATGACAGTTTTTTTTTCTTAGTTTTTGTTAAATAATTCTTTAATTGTTAGATTTTTTTTAGAGAAAATTAAATATTCATTATTTATAAAATAATATATATATATTTAATTATAAAATTTTAGAATATTATAATTTTTCAAAATAAATATCAAAATAAATCTGAAATATAAATAAAAATAGAAACAATTTTAATTTAAAAAATTAGGTCGTATTCAACAGCAAGTAATATTCATATTTTGACTATTCTGATAATTTTTTTACGAATTCGATATAGACATGAACAAACATAAATGTATACAAAAATAAGATTGTCGTTTCTGATTGAATTATCGATTAAATAATAAATCAACTAAAAAATTCACCATAAAAAGAAAAATAAATAAAAAATTTACCAAAAAGGAATAAACATAAAAAAAATTATATCTATTAAAAAATAAATATAAATATTATTAAATAATAAAATTATAAATTAAAAAAAAAAAAAAAAAAAAAAAAGAAAGTTAGAGAGAGAAGGAGGAGCTACTCTCTCTAAAATATCATAGAAAAAGGATTTAATATATAATTATTAGATTTTTAAACAGTTTATATAAGTGTTTGTGGAAATTATTTTTTTAAAAATAAATGTAAAAATATATTTATTTATTTGATATATAAATTTTAACAAATAAAATGAAGAGTAATTAAATTACTTGATGAGTTAATTATTTTATTTATTAGATATTACTACCACATTAAGAGTGTGTTTTACATTGTGATTAAACTGTTTTTACTAAATCTTGTTTATTTTATTTAAATCTCAAAAAAATATGATTTGAAAAAATTAATTTTTAACTTTTCTAAAACCATAATTTACAAAATACAATTAAAATATTTTAAAAAATAAAAAAAAAAAATCAAAAACAACTCTAAATTCAATAATAAGCTGACCCTAAATGGAGCGGCAAGTTCTAACCTTGAACCTCCTCAACTCTTCACAGTTCGCACTACGTGCACAGAGTCTGGAGGGCATTAACCATTTACTTGTAATATTAATAGTTCTGATAACGATACATACCTACATCTTGAAATTTTGATGAAATTTCTATCAAGTTGTTTTGAGTTATTAATTCACTAATGAATCTTTAATACGATGATACTAAATAAATCTCATAATTAAGAAATTTAAAATATCAAATTTGAGTTTCAATTATAGCTAATAACGAAACTAATAAATTAATTTTAAGGGTGTGAAAAAAAAAATTATATATAAAAAATTGAGTTTTGATAAATTAGAAAAATTTTATGTATAAAAAATTAAATTTAAATAATAGGATAAAATTTTTCTACGAATTAATGAAATTATATAATTTATCTGGATCATAATAATTTTTTTTTTTTTTTTTCTCTGATTACAACTAAATTTACTAAGAGAAATACATTAGTAGAAAACTATGAAAAGAAACATGTATATATTAGCTAATTAACATATCTCCTTAGTAAAATTATAAGATAAAAAAGAAATAAATCTGTTGAATTCATTTGGTCTTTCACATATTTGAAAGCAACTTGTGCAAAGTATATATAATTGGAAGAAATTTTACTTTCTTTTATTATATTAAAGTAATTGAGTAACACATGGGATATGATATGATAGGAGGAGGAGGAGAAGTGATTGTGATAGTTAAATTGAAAGGATTGAAAAGAAGGGTGCAAAACCACATGCATAAAGTGAAGATATCACATGACATGAGGGATGCCTTAGCTTCTTTGCGCAGGGACCAACTAAGTCTTCTCATGAGATCATCCTAAACTAAGTTCCAAGATACTTAATTAATTAAGCATTACTAACAGCCCATCATCATTTCCACATTATGTCTCCCCACTTATCCCCCCACCAAATCACCATATTAGTTGGAGATTTCTAAGTCAATATTACAGTAATAGATAATAATATTACCCACAAGTTTTATCTTTAACCAAATAAACAAATATGCCAAGCAATTAATAGAGCTATAAATTTGATAGTACATCATAACTTAAAGGGTTTTTTAGCATAATTAAACTTTTTTTTCTAAAATAAAAAATTTATTATCACATATAAAAAATTTCACTAATTTCTAATTTAAACCAAATGATTTATAATTTATCATTTAAGGTATACTAGTGATTATGAAAAAATACATGTCTTTTTTTTTTATATATTCTCTTTATCTATAAATTATAATTTTATTTTGACATGAATATTAAAAATTATATTTTTTTTATTATTTTACCTAAGTATACTAAATGTTAAGTTTAGAAATACATTTAGGAAAAAGATTTGTAGCTGAATTGAGCGGTTCAATTGAGGGTATGGGTACCATGCAGGTTCCTATTTCAGATTCCAATGAGTTTGAAGATTAGGTGAGCATTAAACAAGGAATAATAGCATGTTTAGTAAGAATGATATAATTCAATGTGAGGCTAAGTCAAGATTCCATCTTATCCCTTTGTTCACAAGAGAAAGATTTGAACTCTTTATTAGCTAAACACTACACCTAGCATTCTTTTTAATTTTCCATGTTAATCATCAATAACTACTAAAAAAAGGTAATTAACAATTGGGATTTTGGGTTAAATTTTACTAGTTTAAGGAAGAACATGCATGGTGATTAATGAGGCTCCCTGCTGGCTTAATGCCCAAGTATATTATAAATAATAGGGCAAACTTTGAGGAAAGTGGACTTATATATATAATAATAAAAATAATATAGTTGATGGAATTGCATACGTAAAGCCCTCAATTAACCCCAAAATATAAAATTATTAGGGCCATGCGTCTTAAGAAGCAATTTTGTTGCTACAGAATTCTTTGGTTTTGAATCTAATAATAATTAATTGTATGGTTAATATATAGTAATTAATTAATTAGACTGACAAACACCAAAAATTCAAAAACAAACATGCAATCAAATGGCCAGTTCATAGAATCATAAACTATCCATATTGCACATGGCCATTTTTATTTTATTTTTATTTTTTTCTCTCTTCAATATAGAAGATATATAAACAATCATCACAATTAGACAATAATTCAATAATTAAATGATTAATATTATAAAAATTCAAATTCTAATATATTTCTTATGTAAAAATTAAAATTTTTCAAATACGTGTAAAAATTTTTAAAAAATTAATTATAAATAAATCAAAATTATATAAAAAATTGAATTGGGCTGAGTTAAATGAAAAAAAATTATAAGCTAATAAATTTTTTTTTATTGAAATGACTTAAACCCACATGAATTTAGACATTCTTCTGTTTCTAATTCTTTTTGGTATTAGCAAGACATACATCCCGATATGAATAAATATATATCGTTATTAATGATCTTATAAGAAAAAATTCTCTCCCTTAACATTATTCAAGTGATCGGTTCATTAAAATCACTAAATTGAAAATTCAAATAAAATAATGACTTAACATATTTAGGGACTGTTTGGTTGGCCAACTAAACACCCCTAATTACCGATTGTTAATACGCGTATCGTTAATTGGAAAAATTTGTGATGTTTGGTTGACCAACTAAAAACTCCGATTATGACAAAATTTTTCTTTAATCGATAAATTTCATAAGCTGCTTTTAGCGATTAGCGATTTGACCATCGCACTTTTATACCAATCGCACATTTAGTCATCGCTCTATCAGACACCCCCTTAATAATATCAATTTTTTTTCAATTAACAAAAAATAGCAAATAATTAAAAGCCTAAATCATATAATTAATACTACATAAAATCTCAGCTTCCATCAAAGCACTTTTTCCTTATAAAAAGAAAACATACTTTTGATATTTCAAATCACCCACGTATATATACAGTATTATTGAGATTCAATACACACAATTCCATCATTTCATTTGCAATCCAATTGGGATGGACAATTAGCTAACAATTTTATGGACTAGATAGTTAAATCCACTACTATCTCATGAGTTTTGCATGGTGGGCCTAAGCATATTGTTTTATCATAATTTTTATCATCATATGTATCTACGAGAAGACCATACCAATATTAAGATTTAAGAACCCAACAAGACAGTACCATACCTTTTGAAATTGGCAACCTTGTAATGTGACGATTTATGATTGCTATATTGTCTCTTTTTACATGACACTAACAAACTGTTGTATTGTATACGAAATTTCTTGTAGAGAGGATCATGATTCATCAGTAATGGGCATTGGGGTCCTATAAAAACTGTTAACAGTCAAATACCAAATCTCTGTGCATTGAAGAGAAATTAAATGAATATATAAATTAAAGACTAAGAATAACACAATAGCATGCCCAAAGGCCAAAAGTCATTGAGTTGTTCGCTAAATGTTGTCAGCTACTTTGTCTCATTTTTTTTTTCTTTGTTATTTGGCCATTGGGTTGAAATTTATCGTTTGGC
This sequence comes from Aleurites moluccanus, assembly GCA_948193065.1. Classification (NCBI taxonomy): domain Eukaryota; kingdom Viridiplantae; phylum Streptophyta; class Magnoliopsida; order Malpighiales; family Euphorbiaceae; genus Aleurites; species Aleurites moluccanus. The sequence continues at coordinate 58,534 of CANXYC010056203.1, forward strand.
TTATCTGAAACTGACAATAGATTGTTTAGAAAAAAAGGAGCACTCCTAGTAATAATGTCCATATTCCTTACTTTGATCAATTATATTGATATGAGTTTCCTTGTCATTGAATTACTGATTGTTTGGTGGCCTAACCAGAACAAATAATATTGGATCCTATAATTGGTTTGAACTATAAGATAGTGTCCTTGATGTCCTTAGAGCATATGCACATGCATTTCCTTCCAAGTTCTAATCTTTTTTTGTGGGCAACAACTGTTACGACTTTTGCTTCCTTCCTTCTCATGAATGATTGGGCTACAAGGTTTTCATTGAGGGTAAAAAAACAAAATGAATAAGCATCAATAATTTCTCAAGTACATCTTTTTGTTTGGAATTGGAATTCTATTCCTTATTTACTCTTAGGACGCGCTCCTAAAATACCTTATTTTTTGGTATCATTGAAATTAGTGCATATATTCTATTACAATTCTTCCATATTGAACCCTACATAAGGAAAATGCCAAATTAGTATCAATCCTGACAGCTTCCTAGAAACACTCACCATCCAGTAACCTGGGTACGCTCCAACATTGGCAATTGCAATCAACATCAACAGCAGAAAGAGCAATGCGCATGCAACAACTCCAAAGTATCATATAACTATTTGAATGCAAGGTTAGTGAATCAAATCACTGCCATTAGTTTTGCCATTAATTACCTTACTTAACAAACAATGAAAAGAAAATGAAATGATCTATCCACTGGCAAATACAAGCAATCACAAAAGACCCATACTTGTAGGTTTGTAGTTTGTTTAATAATTGGAATGTGGTCCAATCTTTCTCAGAAACTCACTCTATTACTTGCAAATGCACCAGAAATCCATGAATGTGAAGTACAGCAATTTGAGTCATTGATGAAGAGTTTATTCCTGCCCTCCCTATCTTTCCTTCTAAAAGGCCTATGTCAACTTCATAATTAACTAGCAAAACCTTATCCAAAATTAAGCTAAGAGATAGAAATCATCTCATGGTTGGGAATGGATACAATGTGCTCTCATAACCTTGAGGTAGAAGCACCAATTGGGACTTCTTTCGGTGAGAGGTTTTTGACCAAATGGATGTTGCTCTACAAATTTCTGTACATTGTCAGCTTCAATCAATCTTTCCAGATAAACTTTAAGATCACCTCCATCACCTGCCATAAATTGGATTCAATTCTTATTCATTTGCCTTAAAAGCAATACAAACTCAGTGCAATATCAGCCAATCTAGGGCCCCAAAAATATCATACAATAAACATATGTGATGTATTGCATATTAAATTTTGCTATTAGATTGTTCTCTAAGCCGAAGACAAGTATCAGCCAGAAGATTGGGTAATCCACAAGGGATGAGAATATCAAACAGTTAACATATATGGCATGCTTTAGCTATGTGTCACTTGTCAGAAAAGCAGGGTCTCACCATGCCTTTGAGTATTAATATCGTCCATATGAGTAGAAAGACAGCAGTTTAAAAACATTTGGATGACACTCAGAATCTAAGACATTATAGAACAGTGGATTGTAGCAAAATGTCTCGTAAGTCTTACCTAAGGCATTATCCTTCCTGTCCTGACATTGGTATGAATAAGGGAATATTGCAGTATGTGCCTAAAAATGAAAGTTGAACACAAATTTAAAAACGAAAAATCATTTGCTAAAAGGTAATAAAAGAAATAAATACAAGAGGTGCATAAGAAGGAAAAATACGTGTTGTGCATGAGAAGGAAAAAATAAGTAGTACAAAAGCTTACAGGATTAAGCAATGCTTTGTAAGGTGAATCATCTAATAACAATGTATTTCTTTCATTATAAAATCCCTTTTCCCAAGGAAGTTCAGGGTCATGTTTTTCCCAAATTCTCCTTAATTCCTTAAAAACCAAGGGCTTATGCCTGTTTTCAAGGGTTTTGAATCGTGTCAAAGTGCAATGGGATGCATCCTGCAAAATAATAGTGTTTTAATGTGGTATCATCATCTTAGAGAATCTACAAATGTACAAAGCAATGCAGTGATCTTGAAAGGATAAGAAAATCTGCAGATTCAAAGAAAAGATAATTATCTTCAATCTATTACTTGAATAACCAATGAAAGAAACTTTTTCCACAGCACTACTAAGAGAAGACATATGATAAACAAATACAATCAGAAGAAAATAGCATCATGGGATCATGGCCGAAAGACAATGCATTACAGGACTAATGGTGCCATTTTAAGGCATTGGCTAACACATGTTCACTAGTAAGACATGTAACTTGAGAATTGAATGAGGATATTGGCAAGTAAAGAAGCTGAAAGATGGAGTGATAAATTTGTTAGTGGCAGCATCACACTTACAGATTGTAGTGCATATAAATGTACTTACCCAACAAAACAGTAACTTGTGCTTCATATCTCCCATCAAATAATCTATGACATTATCAATATTCTTCCTGTAAAATTTAAAATTCCTTGCAGTCAACAATTATATGCTAAAACTGATTCCTAGCATATTGAAGACAAAAAGAGGATGTTCTCTTAAAAACAGACTATGTGAAAAATAATTCCAACATTAACAAGAGAAAAATAATGAAATTAATAAGATAGATTGAAGAGTACTTGGTTCTTGAAGACCAAATGCCCACTTTAAATCTCTCAAAGCAGAACCTTAGAAAGTCAAGACAAAAGGGTCTCCTAAAAACTGATACAAGGAAGCAAGCCATTAGATTTAGTTGCAGTGGAGCATAAAACATTATCAGTAAATAATATTTAGGGTTAGTCCTCACTTGCTCGTCTTCCAATCCTTATGTCTGCTTTGCAACCCTCTGGAGGAGAAGAAACTATGTCCATAAGCACCCCATTTAAATCAAGAACAACGAGTTTTTTCTTCAAATTTCTGGTTGGTGCTTTTATTGATAAGGAAGGCAAACTTTCTGACAAGACAATCTCTTTGTTGCTAACAGTAAGTGAAGCATATTTAGTTTCACTCGCATCTGACAAAAGAATTATTTCATCATCTTTTATATCTGATAAGCAAAGATTTCACAAGTAATTCAAATCAGAAGTAGTAGGCAAGCAACCTTCCTCAGCCTGCTTATGAGCTGAATCGCTAATATCCTGCGCTTTATGTTTTCTCCTATTTCTAAATCTTCGTATTTTTTTCTTCCCAGAGCTGACTGCTGAAGGATCATTGGTTGTTACCATGCGTGTGTTCATAATTATTAAAACTGGATGTAGCAATTTGAATCTGCAGACAAGGGACTCTGATACTTCAACCTTGGTGAATTATTATCCTTGAAACCCTTGACAATATAAATTGAATATTTTTCTCCTATTTTCTTGATTATATCAGTTTCTCATGTTCTACAGCCTTATGTTCCTTCATCAAATGGATTCCTGCAAGTTTGGCAAAAATGAACAAAAGTTGAATTTCAACTTAATTGAACATCTTACACACATACAAAAACAAGCAACATATATTATGAATTAGGATGACAAAAGCAAGCATAAATCATAGTTCCCGAGGAAAACCTGAACCTAATATAAATCGGAACTGTCTAATCTAAAAGTTAAAGCTTTACAGGTTATGAACTGTTTTAGAAGCAAAGTAACCATTGACAATTTTAGGTCAAACAGATATTCTACACACATAAACCATAGTTGACATTATTGGCAAGAAGAACACAACTCAAACCTGAATTGGACCCTTAATTGCAATTTCATGGGCTAAAAAATTAGGAGAGGATATAGGACAGGTTTGGATTAAACTTTAACACCAAAGAGGAGGCGGTGGCTGCAGTTGCTAAATTCTAGGACAGCAGACAAATAAAATTTGACCTGTTTGTTTCTGGAAATTTTATGGTTCTATTCGAATGAATATTAGGAGAATACAGGTTTATGCTTTGGTGTTATGCAGTTTAATTTAAGTATCCTTTTTTGAAAAAATAAGAAGAAGAAAACAGGACCAGGCTTCACCAGGAATAGAAAAATGAAAATTCCTTAATAACAAGACTCCTCTTTCCAAACAATGAAGTATCAAATACAGAAATATTATAAGAGAACAGCCTGTTCCTTGCCTTCATCCGTTAATAGATGGAAACTTAACCTTTCATAGAGCTTGAGAAAAAGAACAAGTTAAAAATAAGAATTTAGATTGGAGTTTTCAGCCACCCCACCAATGATAAATCTTCTTAACCCCAGGAGATATCCCGCATCAGTTTCATGCTGATTTTTGAAGCATCATTTTGTTAATCATTGCCTGTCCATCCGTTCCAAGTCAATTGAACTAAATTGCCTTGATTATGTTCAGAACAAATGAATAAAATATTCATTTAATCAACAACTGAATTTCAGGAATAGAATACATTCGTAAATGAATTCATATGTTTGGTATCTTATGTTTTAAATGTGAAATTTATTCGCAAATTTACCAAGTTATCCAAGTCAAACTTGTAGTCTTGCTAGTTTAAAATTCATTTGAAAATTCTACCAATTTTGCAGAAATTAGTTCAAGCATAATGAATTCCAAAGAATTTAAAATGTAGAATTTTTAACTGAATTTTTGTGCATACCAAACATAAATAAATCCAATAAAATTTTGTGGAACTTGATATCCAACAAGTTCTTAACTTAGTTGGAATAAGCTATAGATCATTATTTTATTCTTTTAGACCAAATATTTTGATTTGCAGAGCTACTGAATCACTTTTAATCATTTTAATTCATTTACTTAGTTGTCTAACTCTCCTCTTTGTTGCATCTATTACTTCAACATGATCACTTTTCTATGCTGATGCATCTATAGATCTATAAGGCTATATATGCCTTGCTGCCCTGGTCTAAATTATCAAAGAAATGTGGGGTTATCATTTAACTAAAAGAGTTTAAAGTGCCTAACATCTATTTTCATTGAAGGTTGACAGTACATTATCTATTCACTATTCAAATAAAGCTCTTAGGAAAAGAAAACCAAATAACAATTCTTTTACACTTAATCATATTATAAACAATTGAATATAAAGATTATTAATTAAATTAGATAAAGGTAATTCAAGAAGATAATTAAAAGCAAGAAAGCAAAGAGATGATCTGTTATGTGTAACAAAAGTGTAAAGGCTATGCAGCTGTGGAAGGGACACTATAAAGAACAACACGAAGTCCAAATATTGAACAAAGAAACAAAGATTAACTATAAGAAAGCATTAACAGTGGCTGCCAGCCTTAGTTCCTTAGATAAATAAGAGAGAAATACCAAAAACAATACAACAAAAACAAATCAAATCTATAAACCATTAGCAATTTAACACCATTAATCTTTGAGCTTTGGCACATACAAAAATCTAAACTTTTTCAACCAGAAAAGAGAAAAAGTGAAAAACCGCAAAGATTCAAGTTTAAAATAGAAAATAGATGAAAACCCAGAAATCCAGAACAAGAAATTATGATTATAATAATAAAACATTCAACCAAAAAAGAAGAATCACCATGCCCAGATACGAATTCATTCACAGCAAGTTTATATATAAGAAAAAACTAGATAGAACGAGATTCAAGAGAGAGAAAGTTGGTACCTTTGAAGAGCAGGTGGGTTTCAATGCGAAGAGAAGATGGAGAAGTGCTTGACTTTAGGAGAGAACATGAACGTGGAGAAACTAAAAGACCGTAATATAAGCCAAACGAAAAGAACGAAACAGAGGCGCAATTTCAAAGTAGTTAGTTCCCTTGCACAATGTTTGTTTTTATGGAAATTGAGTGAAAAGGAAAGAAAAAGTAGGGAAGTTAATATTATTTCTTTTATTGGGCTAATAAAAAAAAGAGAAAATTTTTTAAAAAAAAATTATATTTATTCATTTAAGTTTTAAGAGATTAAAAGTTTTTTTTCTTTTCTAAAAATTTAAAGTTAAAAGAGAAAGAAAATAAAAATTATAAAAATATTATTTTTTTATTTTTATTATTTTTTTTATAAAATTAAAAGGATAATTTTTTTTTTATTTCATTTATTATAAAACTGAAAGATTCAAATAAAATAATAATTTATTTGAATGATAAGGATTTAGATTTTAAATTTATATTTGGATTAAATTTAAATTTAATCCAAATATTTAATAAAATCAAATCTTTCAAAAATTTAATATTTTAAATATTATTTTTTATATAAATATTTTAAATCTATTATATTTATTTTTAACCTAAAATCTTTATTTTTTAAAAATTTAAAATCTAAAATTTTAAATTTCTTATATTTTCTAAATAAAAAATTTATAAATTTTAAATTATAAATTATGAATATAAAATTTTAAATCTAAATTTTAAATTTAAATTTATACATTCAAACATAGAATAAAAGAATTAGAATCCTTTTTTTTTTCCCTTTTCTTTTCTTTTATTTAATTTTTCTTTATTTCTACTATATAATTAGTGCACCGAATATTTTCGTGAAACGACTCCATTTTCACAATAAAGAATAAGAACTTTTTTTTTCTTTATACTAGTTGTGAATTCACCTTTTGCATGGATGTATATATATATATATTAAATTCTAAATCAATAAAATAAATCTAATATATAAGTTTTGACAATAGTTTTTTTAAATATTAATTTACACAGTATTAATTACAAGTATTTTATTGTACATATGATAAATATAAATGAGAAAATAATATTTAATAAATAATAAAAAAAATTATATTATAATAATAATTTTTTACACACTATTGTCATTTGATATTTTATTTACTATACAATATATAAAGAATATGCATATATTTTTATTATAATCTTTTATATATATATATATATATATATATATATATATATATATATATATATATATATATATAAATATAAATTTTAAATAAATTAATATAATTTTATAACCGCTAGTTTGATAAATGTAGGAAATGAAATTGAAAATATTACATAAATATATTATTTTTTAACTTTTTTTCAATTTTTTCGATTGCTTTTTTTATTATTATTATTATTATTTATATATATTTGATATATGTATAATATATTTTTGATATATATTTGATATATGTCATATTATGAAAAAAAAATTTGAATATGTAGTATTTTAAAAAAAAAAAAATTCTAACACTCAAAATGGAATATTTTTTTTTCTATATTTTTAAAAAAATTCCAATGAAATTCCAAGATTAAGTAAAGTTTTTCTTTAATCTGAAACTGAAACTAGAGCCTGTGGCTGTGAGTCCAATTGACCATCAGACTGGGCTTGATGTCCTCGACACAACCCAGACAAGCTCTTAATTCTAAAAGGCCCAAAACTGATATTAACATTTTCTTTTTATAGGAACTTTTCTTTTTGGTGTTAAGAAAAAACAGAGGTCTTTCTGTAATAGAGTAGTTTATGAATTCAGCCAATACCAATTGTTAACCAATCCTAAGTCAACCTCAATAATAATTTAATATATCATCGTGTTAATTATAATATAAATCTTATAATTTAAATAATTAATTATTATATTAATTTTATGATTAATTATTATTTAATAATATCTAATCACTATTAATAATTTATAATTATACCCCTAAAAAAATTTCAATCCTAGTCTTGTTGTGTTATATGATAAATCCAAACCAAAGTCTTTTGTATGGTAGAAAATAAGGTCCGACCCCCATTTCCCCAAACCACCTTAATCATGCATAGCACCAATTTGACACTCTTTCTCTTCTTCTTTTTTAGTACTTCCTTACCTTTCATGGACCACAATGACAATTAAGAAGGCGAGTTGGTAAGCCACGTTTGTTTTAACAAAATACTCTTCAAAATCCAATTGATTAGTGAATCATTCAATATAGATCTCATTGATACCATCAAGATAATAATTTGACATAAAAATGCTACTATAATTTTTTAAAATTTAAATATACATTAGTGAGTTACAAAATAAATTAATTGATTTTTAAATTGATTCAAAATATTTAATTAATCATTAAATTAATTTTCAATAATATTAAAATTATTTTTAAAACTGTAAAATATGACACATCAATTTTAAAATATAACATTTGACATTTATTTAAAAAAAATTATAAGATACACTCAATATATTAGAAAATTATATATTATCACTCGCATTCACATGAGAATTAACTTTCATAAATTTACATTATAACTATCTCAATTTAAATATATAATAAACTATTTTTTAGTGCATCCTAGGATGCATTGAATAATTCCTCTTGTTTGGGTTCCATAAGAATAGTGACACCAAGTGAATGATGAAAAAAAATATATTAGAGGCAGTTGAATCATGATGAGCTCATATCATTAAAGCATTAGAATTGACTCATGTGAGTTTGAAAAGAGATTACTAGTATCATGTGTATTATGATGTATGTTATAATTACAAAACTATATATAGATAAATAATATATGAAATGAAATAGGTAATGATCTTGTAATCCAAACATATGCATGCGCTCTTATGATGCTATTTAGTGCAAAATGCTTGTTGGAATAACACACAAACTAAAGTATATAGTGGTCCTAGAATCACTTTTGTTAAATAATTATTGTGGATTCGCCAAATTAACTCAATTTTCAATTGAATTTTAATTTATAAATTGATCAATCATATAACAAATTATTCAAATACTTTTTCAAATGTCACAAGTAAGTATGAATTTTGATATATTATTATCGACGAGTGTAGAAAAGTATTTTTTATATATATATTTATTATTTTTATTATTATAAAATTATTTTTAAAGTTAAAAATCTCAAATTTAAATTTAAAGGAAATCTATCAAAAATAGTAAAGTGAAACATTCATGTATAACTAGGACAAATTAATAGTTGAAATTTTACACTTTTTTAAGCCGTCCTATTCAAGTATTTATATTTTGCTTTTGCTATCAAAGTAATGATGCAACATATATATTAAGCTTATGTCTAAGATCAAACACACCAAACTAATAGCAATAATGCATTATTATTTTTTAGGTCATTGGACTCCAGTATAAATATAAACGTATTGAATATAATTATCAGATATTAGATGGTTAAAAAAATAAAATATATTATTATTTATTAATTGTTGGAAGAGTCAAATTTAAGAATGACTTTCTTTAATTATTTCTTCAATTGCATTTAGAATTACAGAAACTTAATAATTAATTATATTACTGTTAGGATGAATATTTAAACTTTCAGGAACCAATATATGTGAGGGTCATTAAGCTCTCAAAGATGCTAATTAATTAATGAAAAATAAATTTCACCTTTAAACTAAATATACATGTAAATATGTAATTATAGGTATCAAATTATTATATGATGAAAACTAACTAGGTAATAGTTTGGTGGTAAAAAACATATATTTATTCACTCATTTGTTTAATTCAAATTTAATTTTCTCAAATAATAATCAATAACATCTGATATCTAACTATTAACTTTTTATTTTTACTGAAATTTATGAATTAATCGAAATTATAAATCTTAATTATTGTAATTCTTTTAAAAAGAATTTGTATCTCCGAACAGTATTCAAATCATCAGAGCATTTTATAAAATATCTTATATTACCACAGTAACATTTAACTAGCTAGTCACCCAAATAGAATGAAACCAATATTAACATGGTTAAAAGTGAATCAAGGTCTAAAGGTAATGGTACAAACGAAGAAAAGAAATGGCATCATGCTTCTGTAATAACTTGTCATGGATTTCAAGAAAAAAGAAAGAAAGAAAAAACTATCATGGATGTGTTAATTAGAAATGTAAGGCAAAATGTCTCCTATGAGATCATCTTGCACTTGGAAGATGATTGTTTGGACAATCCATAATTATCGGTTTAAAATAAAAATATTTTTTTAATTAATAAAAATTTTAATTAATAATTATAATTTTTATTAATTATCAAATTTTATTAATTTAAAAATAATTAATTTTTAATAATTAAAAATTAAAAATTCAATAATTTTTTAATTATTATATATATTTTTAAATAATAATTAAATATTTAAATGTCACGTTAACAATATGCAAGACATAGTCATAACCCAGTCTAATTAATGACCAAAATGTCGGTATATATATATATATATATACCGACATTTTGGTCATAACCCAGTCTAATTAATGACCAAAATGTCGGTGTGTATATATATATATGGGGTCACACTATTACTTTCGAGTTTCAATCCATTAACTCCAATATAGGCTACTTAATTATTATATGCTATTAATTAACTGGATTTGATTACTAGTTTTAAGTCAACTAATAGAATTTACGAGGAAATGAATTAATAGCAGTGTCAAATCATAATTTTCATTCTTATCACATTAAATTTTTTTTATGTTGCGATGAATTTTATTTAATAATTTTAATTTTTTTCAAAATAATGATTGAGATTTTGAATTTAAATTTATTAAAAATAAGTAGATAAAATAAAATTTTAATTCAGGTAAAAAAATATCTGACATTTGGTTAGGGTTATTAATGAAAATAAATAATTAGAGTTCAATGAATCAATCACAGTGAACTAGTGGATTATAAAGAAAGACACGAGCAGAGATAGAAAAGTTTATGTATTAATTAATGGATACGCATAGTTGGGTGAAAGTGAGGGATGGATGGCCATTTATAAAGTGCAAATTAAACTATAGCTTGCAAACTACTACTTTCCACCACCCATGCATTGCTTGAAGAGCCCAAAAGTCGTCCCGTCATTAAAGAAAATCTCCAAATTTCAGCACCGAAACCAGCTTTTATAGCAAACCCCCGTCGTACCAATGACAACTAGGGACCTATATACGATTTTCAGGAACCTGCAATTATTTTACTTATCATCATCCAACTACCATTACTAATATGCAAGCTTGAAAATAACATTAATTAAATTATACCAATAGTGATCAAATTTGGTGATAAGGAGTAAGACTATTTATAAAGATGTATCGGGTTTGAATTTTTTTTCATTAATTAAGCATGCAATCCGTAAAAAAATAAGTGTGATATTTAAAAAAAATATATTTTCGCTAATACTAACTACTAACATCTTAATTTTTACGAGAATAATATAACAACTTGAAATTCTTAAAAATAATTATATTAATAAATATATATATTAAAATTATTTATAGAATCTAAATATAAATTTAAATCCAGTTGAGGTTAAATTAATTTTAAAAATTAATATTAATTATACCAATATATATTTTCTTAGTTAAAATCAATTTCAAAAATAAATTTATTTTAAAAATTAATATTAATTATATCAATATATATATATTTTAGTTAAAACTAACTTCAAAATTTTTTTAGATAAATTTAATTTATTATGTCAGAATATAAATTAATTAATAGTAATTTGACATATTAATCAATAACTATTACTCAAATTATAGATGTGTATTGTAATAAATATGTGAATATATTAAATCATCAATAGTTAATTTATAATCTAATATGTTATCCTAAATTTACCAAAAAAAATTCACTAATTTTTTCTTCTCTCTTTTTTTCTTCTTTTTCACTCAAAAGAAAATTGGGTATGGTTACTAAATTTGAAGTTCATTTTTTCAATCATGTGCATGGGATCCAATTTATTACTTTAATTTTCTTTATCGTGTATATATATATATATATATATAAGTTATTATTTACATTACTTTTGTATATATGTTACTTTAATAAATTAAAACAGTTCAAGTACTTGTTCTTCTAGATCATTAAATATTTAAATGAAATTAAGTTAAAAATAGTAATTTATATATTTTTGCTAATGATACATTCTAAGCTATAATGGCTTGAGAAAACGGTCAAATTTTTTAACACCACGAGTCTTGGAGTGGCCCAATGAGTTGAAAAAATGTTAATCTCAAGTCCATTGATAGAGAATTCTAAAATCTTGGAATTAAATTCAAGAATTTGTAAACTATTTTTTCATTTGAGATATAAAAATAAATTTCATATTAAAAAAATAATAAATTTATAAAAAATATATATAAATTTAAGGTATAATTAATTATTTTTTTTAGCATACTGAAATATAATATAACAGTAAATGTATATTCTCTAATCAATAGACTTAGAATTAATTCTCCTTCCCAATACTCAAAAAAAAAAAAAAACCTAATGGTTTGTTCTAATTTTTAGCTATTATTATATTTTAGTCCATCTTAAAATTCAATCATATTTATTATGGGTATGTTCCCCTCCCATTTATCCCTTAAACCCAATATCGAAAATTTAACATATTAAGTATAATAAATTTATTTTTATGATCGGATTAAAATAAAATATCCATATTTAAATTATAAATTTTATGAATAAAAGAAATTTTTCATTTATAATTTGATTTTAAAAATTAAATCATAAATTATAAAGTGAGATAAAAATCCATTTATTAAATTAATTAACCTTGTATTTATGAAATTTCATTTTTAGATATTTAAACTTCAAATCAGTTTAATAAAATTTTAAAATTTTAATTTGCAGGATATCCTCTTAAAAACTATAATACATAGGGATCTAATTAATATATTTTTTTTATAAATTATTATAATTTAACTATTTATTTTCTATTTATTTAAACGTTATATGTACTTTTAATTATATGCTAATTAATTAATTAATTATAATACATATTGAAACACCATTGCCTTACTAGCATTTCTCTAGCTACAGTAGTTACTTAACAAATTAGACTATTACTATAAACTTACTTTTCATACAGAAAGCTGTAAAGTTGATGAAATAATAATTTAATTAATTTGTAGTTTTTTTTTTATTTTAACATTAATGGAAAAAGAATAAATGATAACTTTTTAATACTATTTTTAAAATAATACATGATCCAAAAAGCTTCATAATAATGATGTATTAATTATATATGATAAAAAAAAAGGGATTTTCCCAAGAATACTGAAAAAAAAAAAAATCATTTTTATTATTAGAAAAATAATTTTCAAAAATACTACATATCTAAAAATATTTTTTTCAAAAATATTATATATCTAAAAATATCTTTTTTAAAATATGACATATACCAAACATATACTAAAATTATACCAAATATATACTAAATTTATACCAAAAATATACTATACATATACCAAACATATATCAAAAAATAATAAAAAAAAAATCATAAAATTAAAAAAAAAATAAAAAATAATATATTTATATAATATTCAAAAAAAAGTACTAGCGGTCCAAAAAGTTATCATCATGAAAATAATATTGTTTCATTCCTTTCATATTTATAAAAATACGAGAGTGTTTGAATTTATTTAAAATAAATATGAAATATCATTTTGAAATTTAAAAATCGTTAAGTTATTTTTTGAGTATTTGAGTGATTAATTCAAAACGTTATTTTAAAACTTAAAAAAAAAAATTAAGTTAGACGACAGTATTTTCAAAACTCAATTTTTAAAATAAAATTTCTACACAAACACATGCATTCTTTTCAATAACCAACAAAAATTATCTTAAGTCATGTTGATTGAGTATTTTAAATTTTATAAAATTATTCAGGTTTTTAATTCTATGGATTTATATAATTTTTTTTGTTTGGCATAAAAATAAATTTATGAATTTAAATGATATTTTTTTAATGAGAATTTTATAAAATATCAATTTCAAATTTTTAAGTGTAATTTTTCCAGTCTCATTCTATATATAAAAGGAAAAAAAAGGAGTTTAGAAATTTTGAATTGAAGGAATGTAATTAACGATGTTCTTCCTCTTCCTAAATTCAGAATTTTAGTCAAGAGAAATTATTAGTCAAACAATATAAGAAATAACAATAGTCGTATATAATTCAAAGTTCAATGCAATCAATTTTGAATTAATCCACTGTAAGAATATTCCATTATTATTGTATTGAGTAAGTGGTGCAAATTCAAAAGTATGTCTAAGTCGAATTCATTATCATATTATATAATATAAAGAGCCTTGCAAAAATGGCATATTATAAAATAGGGAACACTCCATAATCTCCAACATACGAAATTATATAATATTTTTCTGATAAATGTTATTTAACTTGTAAATTATGTATTATATATATATATATAATTCAAAAAAATTTAAAGAGTTGGTGAATTTTTTTTGTTTAAGTTTGAATAAGGGATAGTTTCTTGAATTAGCAAGATGAGTGAATAAGTAAGTATCAAAGTATCAAATTTGATTTAATAAAATCTTTTTGATATCTTATTGACTTGATTTTTAAGATTTTTTAAAAAATAAAATAATTTATTTCAAGGGAACATTATAATAAGAGAAAGAAATGAATAGTTATAAAATGAAGTTAAGAATAATGATAAGTGAGAGTGTTTGTTATATATTATATATACTAACGGAAAAAAAAAAAAATTGGTTCGAATATAAGTGTTTTATTTTTATTAGTCTATAAAGGGTGTAATCAAAATAGAACAAGGAAAAATAAAGTTAGTTGATATATAAGTGTTTTATTTTCATTAATTTATAAAAAACGTAATCAAAATAGGACAGATAAAAGTTTTAGAGTGTCAGGCTCTTCTTATTGAGCTGCCTATCTCTTGTGAGAGTAGTGCCTTGGTTGGGTGTCAAAATTAAACGGCTTATCTTGTCTTAGTGTGCTAATGGCTAATGTATTCTAAATTTTGAGTATTGATAACTATATATAGTGACATGACTGAATTTATAGATAATTTTAACTTATTATCTGATAAGATTGATATGGAGTGAAGAGCAAGAATCTCATAAAAAGACTTGATATAAAAAATAAGTATCTTGACGATGTATTTTTAGAAGGATATTTTTATCTTATAAGTATCACGAAAATTCTCATCATTTTTTTGTACTTTTTAAACTTATTTATGTTGTCTTGATAAGAAAGTATGATTTGGTGTTTTGATGCCCAAATATGAGAAATAATAATTGTTTTGTTTCACAATATTTTTTTAGAATGAATATCATAATATTTTTAAACTGAAAATTGATTGGATATATTGCTTATGAAAAGGGTTATTTACACATGCAAATAGATATAAAATACAATTTAAAAAAAGTTTACCAGTTTCAAAGAAAGATGCGCTTCTTCTAGCCTTTAATTTTATTTTTTTTCTCAATTTCTTTTTGGTTAGAAAGAAATAAAATACGTGGTCCAAAAAAAAAACAAATAAACAGCATATTGATTCCATGAGCAGACAAGTGGTCCAAACCAAACCAAGACCAATAAAAATAAAATAAAGTATTAATCAATGTAAATATACAATGAAATGGTAGGAAGTTTCTTTTTATTTGGGCATTAATTATTATATATTTTATTACAACAAACAAAACATGAAATGCATTGTATTGTACCATTCCAAAATTCTAAATATAGAGAAACTTACTCACAGGACAATTCTTTTCAATCCTTGCATTCAATCTTAGGAACAAGAATTGGGTGCATTGTGCTTTATATTCCATATAATTAATTTAAAATATAAACTTCAATTATAATTAAATTTATAAAAATATTATTAATTAATATTTTTATTTATATCAGGTATAAAAAATATAAATAATTTTAAAAATTATTTATGTTAAACATATTTTTTTTAGGAATTATATATTTTTGTTTTCTATTTGGTTGTTTTTACTATTTTTTTTAATACATATATAGAAATAATGTTAAATTTTTTATAATAAATCAAATTATGAATAGAAGGATATCATATCCATAATAAATATAATTAGACTTTAAAATATATTAAAATATAATTATAGTTAAAAATTATTAATCAATAAGTAATTAAATCTTAAACGACTTTAAATCCATATATATTTTTCATAATTTCATCACTTTTTCAATATGAGATTTTTATATCTCAACACTTTTTCTTAAGTGGCAATTAAGTGGTAATTAATTTGATTCAGTTGTCACTTGATAATTTTAAATATAAATAGGTAATTTGATATTCAAATATAGGTGTATTTAACTATAGATAGGTTATTTGATAATTTAAAGAGTTACCAAGTCATAAATATTTTAATAGCTTGATATATTAATAGCTCACATATAATGTTACTTTGATAATTTAAGGAGTTACTAGTTTACAAATAATTGAAAATTAATGAATCATAGCCTAATAAATTAAGATAGAAAAATAAGAAGAAGTTAGACCCATAAAAAATAAAATTAAACTTTTAAATGGGTTAAGATCTAATTATATTAAAAAAAAAAATAGAACTAGTCAATAAATAATTAGATGTTAAATTATATATAATTTTTATAATTTTATCACCCTTACTTCCAATGTAAAATTCTTATATTTCAACAAATATTTTTCCTTCACAAATAAAGAATAGATTATAAAACTTTTAATAACTAATAAGAATATACAATTTTATAATCCATAATCATTTGAGTATAAATTATCTTAAATTAAGTTTGAAGATAGATTATCTTTATTTATATAAATACCATTATATTGACAAATTAATAAATATTATAAAATTAATAAGGGTCCACATGTTTTTGCTTGGTTAATATATAAGTATATGATCATTTATTTTAATTTCCAAATAAAATATTAATCATTGATTCTATAAAAGAAAAATAAAAAAAAAATAAAATTACAAATTGATATTTTAAAAAGTAATTAAAAAATAATTTTCATATATAATTTATTATTTTGAAAGTAATTTACTATAAAATTTAAGGATTAGCATTAATTTTTTTATTACTAATTTTAATGATAATTAATTACTTTATTAAGCTCTATTTATAATTTTTCTTTTAACTTAATCTATTTATAAACTTAATTAATAAAAACTGCTTCCATTAGGAAGTAGCCTAAACGTCTCACTCTACTACGCATGCAGCTTATAAATTCTAAAGTTTCACCTAATTATGATCATAACAATTAAGAATCTTAACAAGGAGATCGGTTACTAATTAAATATTCTTTACTAATTTTATAACATTTTAATTGTTAATTTTTATGAAAAGAAACGCATGCAATAATTATTCCTTCTTTTTTTTTTATGTTCTATCTCAAATTATTTATTAATAACATTTATTAGTTCCATTCCATGTTTTGCTCCCACATGAATTATAGCATCTTCATTACAATGGAGTGTATAATTTTAAATAGATGATTAGGCATAGGTCGTTTTAATCTCACCGTGTTATAATTTAATATAATATTAAAATAATAATTTTTTAATTCGATTCATTTATTTTTGATATAATCACATAATATCCAAACACATTAAACTTAATTAATCTAATACATTGATATAATAATTTAAAAACTTGCAGTCAAAATTTAATTAATTTAGTAATAGTATGTTAAGAGTTTTTAACTCTAATTTTAATATATTTATTTTATGTGTCATATATAATTGATTCGTTTAACTCATTTAATATATAAATTTAAATAAATTTTATTAAAATATAAAATATAAATATTTTTTTATTATAAATTTTAATATATTAATATATTTAATGTTAATATATAATTAACTTATACTAAAATAAATGAAATTCAATAAATTTTAATTATAAAATATAAAATATTAATTAAAATAATTTTTTTATGAATTAATATTTATATGTTACCTGTATAAATTAATTATTAAAAGTATATTTCTAAAAATAAAAAAAAAATCAATATAAATTAATAACTTTCAAAAAATTTAAATATATTATATCTTTTATATTTCACATATAAATATATTATTAAATGAATATAACATGTGATTGTTAGTTATGTACGTTAATTTGTTTATATTATAATTTTTAGAGAATTACAAATGAGTGACTCAAACTTATTTATCCTCAATTCTAAGTTCTAATTCATTTATTAAGTATGGGTTATGTCAAAAATTACCATCCATTTAGACATATATTAATAATTAAATTATTAATTAAAAATAATATGAGTTATCAATTGAAATTTTGGCTACTCTTTTTCCTTCTTGGTTAAATTAAAATGTAGTTTAATTCGTCTTTCTTGATAAATATCTTAGCTTATAGATTTAAATAATTTATAATTTATTATTAATTAATAATTCAGTACACGAATGCATAGAAATTGTAATAACTAATAGTATATAAAATATTGAAATGTTAAGTTTAATATTTTTTATTTTCTTTAAAACTATATTTTATAATTAGAAAAATAATATAATCTATAAGATTAAGAAATCTATCACAAAGAACATGTTTCACTAAACAAAATCTAAATGTGGACAAAATAAAGGATATATTAAGATTTCCATATGAAAAATTATTAATTTCCTAAGTTCTCCAATCATCATTAAACATAAAAGAACAACAAAAACAAACAATGATTCATATAAATTAATTATTTTTATTCTTTTTTTTTTTCTTGATTAGGTGTCATCTCCCCAAATCCCCATACCTATTAATTATATTTATATCCTTTGTCCAAACACCCACCTTCCATCAAATAATTTTGTTTGACTTCAGTTAGAAAAGTTAAAAAGTAGCACTACTCATATTCATGGTTACATATTTGCATTATTTTCTTTTTTATATTAGAGGGAGGAAATTAATTCGGATTATTATTCAGAAAAATATATAATTATAAATAAATATTTTTTTTTTATATTAGAGGGAGAAAATTAATTCGTTATTATTCAGAAAAATATATAATTATAAATAAATAATAACTCAATTTGATATATATATATATATTCACATTTTTATCCTAACAATGATGTGTTTTCAAATTAATTTATTTATTAAAATAAATTAATTTATTTATTTAAGTTAATTTAAAGATTCTAACTTTTAAGGATTTATTTATTGATTTATGAAATAATACAAAATAATAAGAGAATTAAATAACTTGATTTAAATTTAAATGTGAATTAATTATTTTATTTAATAGTAAATTTATATATAATATAAGTTTCAATTAAATTTTTAAATGTAAAATAATTTATTATATATAATAAATATTTTTTACGTTACACAGTATATATTTTATAAGAAGTAAATAATAATTATTTTATTTATTTTTTTATTCTATTTATGGACTTAATCAACCTTAACTTTTAGAAATTATTTTTAAATATTGATAAAAAAATAATAAAAAAAGAAAAAGAAAAAAAATTTAATTTTTTAACATTTGGGGTCCAATTTTGAAAAATTATTTTTTGTTAAAAACAACTCACTTAATATTTTTTTGAAACTACGAAAAATAATATAAAAAAGAAAAATAATATAATAATAATAATAATAAGAAAAGAAAAAAGCATACACAAGCGAACAACGACCAAGGCATCTTTGTCATCAACTTGAAGTTTCCTATAAAAACCCCTCCTTTATTAAAACCTCTTTAGTAGCCTACAGCCGTCAGCACCACCTCCGTTAACCTTGGTGGCAGCCACCAGAATTCTGCCGGACTGGCCTCTCTTTTTGCTTTCTCCATTTTCACTTCTTGTATACTAAATAACGCATAAATATTATATAATCCTAGAATTTCCTCTTTTTACATGAACGAGAGCAATGGGAAACCTCTGCACTTGTTTCGCACCCAAAACAGTGAAAAAGAAGAAACCCACAAAACGTTTAGCGGGTAACCCGCAATCATTGCCCAACTCCAGCAATCGGTGGACCCGGATCCGATCCACCCGTAAAGACAGCACTGATTCCTTGATTCAGGAACAGGCTTTGGCTGCAGCCATTCTTTTCAGGCAGCACCAGCAACAACAAAATGGCACCGGCACATTGCCGTTTGATCGGTCGACTTCATTGCGGTACCCAAATAATTCCGGTTTGAAGAAAACCCAGTTGCCCCGGAGCTCCAGTTCTAGAGCCCGGTCGCTTACTGACCCTTTGTTGCAGCCTCACCAGCTAGTTAACCAGGTTCACGTTGTTCTGCGTTTATTTATTTACATATATATATAAAACATGCATATGCATATGGTTTTGGATTTTGTTAATTATGAAAATGATAGGATTTATGGTTGTGGGTTTTTTTTTTTTTTTTTTCATTTTTGTTGTTAATTATGGAACTGGTATGATGTGTGCTTGTGGGGTTGATGGATTTATTGTATATGTTTATGTTACTGTTAATTTTAGAAAATGGAAGATTATATGATTTTCATGTTATGTTTCTTGATGGTTGTTTTGAGTTCAGTTGCTAATTAAGAGTGAAAAGGAGGATTTTATGGTTAGCGTGTTGTATTATCTTTACTTATTTGTTAGATTAGTAATTTTAATGGGTTTGGTTAATTCTCTATGGGTCCTCCCGGAGTGATAGTGATGGCCCCAGTTCGTAAATTTAGTTCTCTAATGATAATTTTCTTTTTCCTATTATATGTAGTGTATTGATTGTTTAGAGGCCTAAATTGGCTCTTTGGTTGGATTAATAGTCCGTTGTTTGCTTTATATTTTGCTAAATTTTTGGTCTTTAATGGCAGTGTTTATTTTTTCTTTCTAGTTAATATTCATCCTTTCTTCCTTTCCTCTTTTTTTTTTTTTTTTTTTTTTTTTTTTTTTTTTTTTTTTTTTTTTTTTTTATAATATTTTTAAATATTTTGTGTTTATTAATTT